>APFE031728056.1:0-25258 GCA_000404065.3 Pinus taeda | reverse complement strand
GAAACAAAGATAAGTCATCGAGTGGGAGATCTAAATCTAGAGGGAGATCTAAATCTCCAGGAAAACCTATAAAGGTGGTGGTGTGCTGGAAATGTGGAAAGGAAGGGCACTTCAGAAGGGAGTGTAAATCTAAAGCTCTTGATAAAGGAAAGGGATCTGATGATGCTCCTTCCGCAGAGGCGAAAACCACCTCAGATGAAGGTGGGGATGTGACTTGGCTTCTTCAAGTACACATGTAGATCATGAGGCATGGTTGATTGACTCAGGTGCATCCTTTCACTTCACTCCCCATAGAGAGTGGTCCTGCGAGTATGAGAAATACGATGGTGGTGATGTCTTCTTAGGAGATGATAGGAAGGCTAGAATCATTGGTCGCGGAAAAGTAAAGTTGAAGTTGCAAGGTGGACTTCCGGGTGTTCTGCATATTCCTGCATTGGCCAGAAATCTGATTTCTGTAAGCAAGTTGGATGACGCAGGTGTAAAGACAGTGTTCGAGAAGGATACCTGCAAGATGGTTCGAGGAGCACTGGTATTGATGCGGGGAGTTCGGATTGGAACTCTGTACAAGCTGCAAGGTAGCACTGTTGTTGACGGGTGCAATGGTTCTATGGTTCCTGAAAGTGGAGCAAAAAATCTAGTGGTCTATGGAGAGAAGACCATGTTGTGGCATCAAAGGCTTGGACATATTGGAGAGAAGGACCTTCAAATACTTCATGGTAAAGGTATGGTAGAAGTTATGAGTAATATCTCTTTGGATTTTGATTTCTGTGAAAATTGTGTATACGGGAAGCAGAATCGGGTGAGTTTCCCCTTTGGTGGTAAGAGGGCGAAACAGATATTAAAGCTTGTGCACAGTGATGTGTTTGGACCTATAAGGCTCCATCACTGGGTAAGTCTATGTACTATGTATCATTTATAGATGACTTCTCAAGGAATACATGGATATATTTCCTTAAGAATAAATCTAAAGTCTTTGATAGGTTTAAAGAATTTAAGGCTCGGTGGAAAACAAGACAGAGAAGAAGATAAAGGCGCTGAGGACAGATAATGGTGGAGAGTTTTGCAAGAAGGAATTTGAAGAATTTTGTAAAAAGTGTGGTATAGCATGACAGAAGACTACTCCATACACACCTGAGCAAAAATGGATTTACAGAAAGAATGAACAAAATGTTGATGGAAAGGGAAAGAAGCATGCTCAATGGTGCCGATTAGGACAAGAATTTTGGGTAGAGGTGATGGAGACTGCATGTTACTTGGTCAACAGATCACCTTCATCAATGTTGGAGGATAAGAATCCACAAGAGGTATGGACTGGTAACAAACCCTCTCTTTCACATCTGAGAGTATTTGGATGTGATGCATATGAACATGTTCAAAAGGAGAAAGAACAAAGTTGAATAGAAATCTGACAAGTGCATCTTTATTGGGTATAAGGATGGTTTAAAGGGTTATAAACTTTGGAACCCAGTAACAAGGAACGTTGTGTACAGTCGAGATGTGGTGTTCAGAGAGGCGGAAGATGTTATTAAACATGAATTCTAACCAAAGGAACATGAGAAGATAGAGTTTGAGCTAAAGGAGGAATAATCAAACCCTATAGCAAAAGAGGAATCAGAAGATTAACATCCACAAACTTCGGTTGTGAGAAGATCAGTTCGAGAAATAAGGCAATGAGAAAGGTATAATCCATCTACTTTCTGTTCAATTTTTTCTTTATCTATTACTGATGATGATCCCAAAAATGTGAAGGACGTAGTAGATTCAAAGGATGGAAAACTCTGGAAAGAGGCCATGGTTGATGAAATGGTATCTTTGCACAAGAGTCTTGGGATCTGGTGGAGTTGTCAGCTGGAAGGAAACCCATTGGCAGAAAATGGATGTTTAAGAAGAAGACAAAAGCAGAAGGAAAGGTGGAGAAACGCAAAGCTCGGTTGGTAGCAAAAGGTTATTCCTAGTGCCAAGAATTGATTTTGGTGATATTTTTTCTCCTATTGCCAAGGTAGCTTCTATTACGTCACTTTTATTTGTTGTTGCTGCTTTTTATTTTGAGGTAGAAAAGATGGATGTGGAGACATCATTTCTTCACGGCAATCTGGAAGGAGAGATCTACATGAAGCAACCTGAAGGCTTTGTGGTGAAAGGTAAGAAAGAACTGGTATGCAAGTTAAAGAAGTCTCTGTATGGGTTAAAATAGTAACCAAGGATGTGGTATCATAAATTTGATACATTTATACGGGGACTTGGCTTCACTAGAATCAAAGAAGATCACTATGTGTATTTTAAATTAATTGGTGACCATGTTATTTATCTAGTTTTATATGTGGATGATATGTTGTTGGTTGGAAATGACAAAGAAATTATCCAGGATTTGAAAACCCAATTGTCCTCCAAATTTGACATAAAAGATCTTGGTGCTGCAAACTATATTTTGGGCATGGAAATTAAAAGAGATCGAGCAAAGAGGAAGCTATGGTTAAACCAGAGTAAGTATGTCGAGAAAATATGACAGAGATTTAATATGCAAGATAGCAAACTAGTGAAGGTTCCTTCTCCTGTAGGTGTGAAGTTATCTACTGAACAATGTCCCAAGACACAAGAAGAGGAAGAGGACATATCCCGTGTTCCATATGCAAGTGCAATCAGTAGCCTAATGTATGCGATGGTCTATAATAGACCAAACATTGCACATGCAGTGGGAGTATTGAGCAGATTTATGTCAAAGCTAGGGAAGGGGAAATAGATAGCAGTGAAGTAGGTTTTCAGGTATTTGTGTGGCACTAGTTATTATCATTTGTGCTATGAAGGAAGACCAGGATTGGATAAAGAGTTGGATATGCGTGACTTTGTTGATGCAAACTGGGCTGGAGATCTGGATCAGAGAAGATCTACAAGTGGGTATGTGTTTAACCTATATGGAGGTACAGTCAGTTGGATGAGTAAGAAACAATCAATAGTGGCACTATCAACTATAGAGACAGAATACATGGCAACCACTCATGCAAGCAAGGAAGCAGTTTGGTTGCCAAGATTTTGTTCAAGTATGGGGTTAGTATAGGGAGCTATAAGGATAGACTGTGACAGCCAAAGTGAAATTTTCTTGGCAAAGAACCTTGCTTACCATTCAAAGACAAACCATATTGATGTCCAGTATCACTTTGTGAGGGATATGATAGAAGACAAAAAGGTGTTGCTGGTGTTGTACCTTACGAAACCAATTTCTTGTCTGTGGACAAATTGTGCTTAAGACATTAATGATTATTGTTTGTTGTCAATTATTTGTCACTTTATTGTTTGTTGTGTTCTCAAATGAAGGACCTGGAAAACTTGGTCTTTAACCCTTAATACATGTGTGACTGGAAAATCTCATAATTCCATTTATTGCTAGATATAAATGATGAATGAAGAAAGCTTGAAGGAGAAGTTAAAGATAATATTTTGCTTAACACAAAACCTACTATCTGTCACTTAGAATAATTATGAAAATTAGAACTGAATCATAGAAAATGTGCTGCTTGACACAGAAACTATTATCTGTGACCCTTGGGGAAGTTAAAGATAATATGTTGCCTTATACAAAAACTATTATCTATAACTTAGAAAGGAAGATGAAAACTTCAAGTATAGGAGTGCTCTTTTAAGGGATTTTAACTTTATATACATAAGCAAATAAAGACCTGCAACTTCATTACTATACTTGAAAGAAGAAAACATAAGATCAAACATGATAGAGAAGTTACAAAATTATACCCAAAAATTCATGGAAACTTATGATTTTTTCATTAATCAACGGCTATATCAGGGATACAGTGGCTTAGCCTCTAGGTTCTCGAAAGTTCCAACGACAACCTTTTTCTTTGTAGTTTTTCCTCTTTTATACTTTGGGAATAGTTACTAATCTCTGAAACTATCGAACTACTAAACTACTTCTCTAACTATTTGAAGTAAAAATTATTACAGAATTTTACAGAGGATAAAAGACACATCAAAGAACATACAATAACAAGAAATAACTGAACTAGAAGATGAGGATAGCTATTGGCTTTTCGGATCTGTTAATTAGCTCTTGAGTTCCTCTATGGATGCTTTAATAATTCTTAATCTGCTTTAATCGTAATTAACTATGTTAGACTTTGACTTGTGCGAAAACTGGGCTTATGTATATATCGGGCATTTTGATTGGCCAAAATACAAAGAAAACGTGCCCAACTTCCTTTTCTTCGGATTTGGTTTTAACATTGGTTTTCCATTTATACAACAAAATTAATGCTAATCTTTGGTTTGCCGTGGAACTCAAAAAGAATTAAAGCCGCTGCATAAATCCATTGGATCTGCATGTTCAATGCTCAATTGACTTCATATCACAAATCGCAATCGGCCCTTTCAAATGATATATCAATACAAAACTTAACGATATGTGATATAATGGACACGCTGAGAGTTTAAAACATAATGCATATATTTTCGGGTCCGACCAGGGGTGATTTCATATGAGTACCGCTGCATTTTGCGATTGCGATTTAATTGCATCGCTAACACATATATATATCGGGTCCATTCTCCACTGTAGATTTCAACCCTAGGATCCGACGGATGATATCAATTTCGGGTGGACTAGTTGCACAAGAGTTACCCACCCAAGATGAGTAGGTTTTCTCTCTCCTCTAGTTGCTACGTGTCAACCATTGAAGGAATCGGGCGCTTTCCTCTAAATACCATTTACCATTTTGCATCCGCTTGAAATATTGCTTATAGCTTTAGATCTGCCCTTCATCTTGGTTAACGCCTGGACTTGTTCATGCCCGATGACCATAGATCTTCGACCATCGATGGCGGCGATGCTCCTTCGAATTTCTCTTCCACGAGTACTTCTGGTTAATCTCTGTCGTTCATTCCTTGATTCAAATATACATGATTTAGTCTAGATCGTTCATTTCCTTCGACCTCATCCGTTTATCTCCAAGATCCAACGGTTCCTGTGCATTCATTCTTCATCTATCCACTCACTTTGACTTTGCGCCATTTCTTCAGTATTTTGTGGTTCCGGGGTTTTCTTCAGGGTTTTGGGCTTTCATTTTCCCGCTGCTCAACTATCTCAGAACTTGACTTCTGCGAATTCTCACATCACTATTATTCTTGGGCTTTACAACATAGTATATATATATTTTGGTTATGGCTCCATATAACCATTTATATTATTATTTAAATTGATCGCATGGGTATACTGGGACTGATTCTTTTATACTTGTTCCTTTAGTGATTCCACTATGTCATTATCACTTCTTCCTCTTGCTTTTATCTTTTTTGAAATATTTTCAAGTTCTTGAAAGAAAAATGAATACTACAAGCAACAAAAATTCATATTACAACATCTGGCTCCACCTGGGGATAGTGCTTTTGCCACAGAAGCACTAAGAACCGTAGATTAGTGCCTTCATTTCGGGCATGGAGTCATATATTGCTTCGCATAAATTTAAATTATAGAGCATTTGTACATTGATTTCACTCCGGTATTTAAAATGAAATGATGCTTATTCTTCAGAACTGGAAGTAATGCTTTAAGTATTCCCCATTGACAGGCAACTATAGAGTTTCACCATCAAGATTCTCAAGAATGAAGGTATTATTGGATCTTACTTCAGCGATTCTTAAAGGGCCATACTAGAGAGGATCACACTTCCCTTGTTTACCCTTATCTTCTCTTTTGGTATCCCATCTTAATACTAAATCTGCAACTTTAAAATCAATTTCCTTGGCTTTTTTGTTAAAAAACAATTTCACGTAATCAAGTTGTCTCTTACCTTGTCCATGTTCTCGCCTAGCTGCATCACTTTATTCATTCTTCTTATCAAAGCATTTGGTTCTTCTTTCGCCTCCTGAATCATTACAATCACCGGCTTCACAAGTTCACTTGGAAACAGAGCCTGAGTTGCATATACTAATTCAAAAGGTGATTTCCATGTAGATCTTCTTGTAGTTACTCTAGCAGCCAACAAAGCAAACTTTAACTTAGAACCCAAATCTCTTTGATTTTCTACAATGGTTTTCTTAAGGATCTTCATCAAACTTTTGTTAGTAGATTCAACTAATCCATTTCCCTGCGGGTGGTAAACTGTTGAATGGGACAAAGTAACATTATAATTGTGACAAAAAGCAATAAACTTACTTGAATTGAAGACTTGAGCATTGTTTGTTATAATTTTGATGGGGAATCCATACCTACTAAAAATATTCTCCTCCAAGAACTTCATTACTATCAGATTATTTGCTTTCTTAGTAGGTATAGCCTCTACTCATTTGGTGAAATAATCAGTTGCTGTGAGAACCCACTTGTGTTGTCTACTTGAAGGTGGATTGATTTCTCCAACAAAGTCGAATCCCCATTGTCTAAATGGCTCCTCTATGAAAACTGGAATCAAAGGTAAAGGGATTAATATCTTTTTCTCGGCAAAAAGCTGACACTTTTGACAACTTCTAAAAAACTTATATGTATCACCAAATAAATTAAGCCAATAAAATCCTGCCTGAAGGATCTTATGTGCATTTATTTTCCAACTGTAATGTCCTCCACCTAACCCCTCATGATAATCTTTGATTGTTTTTGTAAATTCATCCTTTGTTAAACATAGAAATAAAATTCTAGCAGGATCCTTCCAGTAGAATCTGCCTTCCACAATCACATATGGTTGTGCCTTGATCTTTAGTGCCCTATAATTTGTTCTATCTAAGGATTGAGGACAGGAAAGAAAGCACAAATAATGAATTATATGCTTATACCATTCTGAACACAAAAATTTATAGCTGGATCTTGCTTTCCTTCACTTTCTTCAGCTGCATTTTCATCCACAAGTGCCAACAAGTTGATTCCCAATGCTCAAAAGTTTGATTCTGTCAAAATTTTTGCCAATCCTTGTCTTTTCACCAACTTTTTGGGTTTTTTTTCCAAATCATATTCTTGGATCTTGGCTATCCATTTTCCTCTTCTGCCTTCTACATCTCCCTACATCTCCCTGTAGTAATACATATTTCACTGCAACATTTGGCACATAAGCAATGATTTGTGACTGCAACACATAAGTTATAAAAGCTTTCAGGGCTTTTACCAATGCATACACCTGTTTCTCAAGAATATTATATTTTAGCTTAGAATACCTAAGAATATTACTGAAGAATGCAACTAGCTGCTCTTTCTGTTCATCATTCTTCTGCAATAAGACATTAGCTATTAAACTTGATTATGCGAATGAAAAAACTTGGAAAGGCTTTTGGTAGGGCTGATTAAGACTTGAGCTGCCTGTAATGCCTCTTTAATCCTGGAAAATGATTCTCTATCTTCTTTGGTCCAATTCACTTCATTCTCCTTCTTTAGCATGTTAGTAATTTCTTTTACAATTTCTGCATAGTTGGATACAAATCTTCTTAGGAAGTTTATCTTTCCTAGAAACTTTTGAATATCCTTTTTACTCCTAGGAAATGGTATTTTTTGCATAGCTTGTACTCTAGCCAGATCTATCTTCACTCCATCTCTAGAAACAATGTGCCCCAATAGTTTTCCTTCTTCCAGAGCAAAAATGTATTTCTTGGGATTTAAGGAAAGTCCAAATCTTCTACATTTATCAAAAGTATTTTTCATATGGTCCAAATGTTCTTCATCAGACTTTGAGAAAACAGTAATATCCTCCAAATATATTACTACAAACTTATCTCCAACAAAATCAATGTCCATATCCCTTTGAAATGTAGCACTTGCGTTCATCAATCCGAAAGGCATTCTGGCATACATAAAGGTTCCCCAGGGAGTTGTGAACGTCATTTTCTAATGATCCTCCTTATCCACAGCCACTTGGTTATAACTAGAAAATCCATCTAACATTGACATTAAAAGATCCCGTTACCTTTTGCAGCACATGATCCATTTTAGGCAATGGATAGTTATCTTTCAAAGAAGCCCTGTTGAGATTTCTGAAATCCACACATAACCTTATTTCTCCATTTTTCTTTCTCACTGGCACTAAATTAGCCACCCAATCAGAATACCTGAGTGGAACTATTATTTTGGCATCAAGCAACTTCTTGACCTCGTTTTCAATTGATGGTAAAAGCAGAGGATTTATTTGTCTAAGCTTCGGTTTGTAGGGTTTAATTCCCTCCTTCAAGGGAATCTTGTGTTGAATAATATTTATATCATAGGTTTTGATATCTTTGTAAGACCATGCAAATACATCAACATAATTCTTAAAAAATTTAATATATATTTCTTGAAAATTAGGTGGAACTCCACTGAATAATTTCACTAACCTAGGATTCTCCTGAGTTCCAAGGTTGTGATCCTGAATGTGTTCCTCCTGTTAAATTTTCCTTGAATCAACAACCACATCATTGGGATTAAAAAATATTTCAAGGGGAACAAGTCCCTTTGGCATAATATTACCTTTCAATTGAAATATTTTCTGATTAGCTATTGAATCTTTTAAACCACTAACTTCTGTAACTTACGTTGTTTCTTCTTCATCCTGATCAATTTATGTGCCCTGAAACTCTTCAACCATAGTCAAAAACTCCTTAATCTACTGATCATCCTCAAAAAATTGCAAATTCTTAAAATTATCAAGAACAGAGGGTCTGTGTCTCATCTCTATCTCGTATCTTAGTCTTGGATTAATAGCAGGCTTGAAAGTACTAGCAGCCATAGCCAATGAATCTACTAATCTACTCTCATCTCTTGAAATGAATTGAATGTTAAAAGCTTGAAAAAAATTCTCAATCAAATCCCATGCCTCATTTCTGTATGCCCTAAGCCTAGGGTGCTTTGTTTGGCAGTGATCTTTTATTTGCTTAATAATCAGCTCTGAATCTCCAAAAGTAAAAATTGACTTAACTCCCATCTGTTTAGCTGTTTGTAAAGCAATAATCAAGGACTCATATTCTGCCACATTTTTTGTTACCTTGAACTCTAATTTAAAGGAAAAAGGGAACATATTACCTCTAGGTGAAATTAGAAGAAAACGAATACCTGTTCCTTCCTTGGAATAAGCTCCATCAAAGAAACATTTCCACACTTCTTCAGTTTGTAGCTCTGTAATTACATTGGCTGAAGCAAGCTTCTTCTAATTATCTTCAGCCAGCTCTGCATTATCATGCAACATGAAACAAGCAAAGTCATTCTTCTCCTGGCTATATACAGGTGAATTACTTGCTCCATTTTTTGTAATTGTTTTTACAAATCTAGTTTCTTTGTACAATATCCTCTCTTCCCCACCAAAAGTTGGCATAACAACATACGTAAAATATAGCTTCAAAACACCACCCAATTCAGCCCCCTAGGACCTAGATAGAAGCATTCCAAATCTAGCAGGAATATATGCTACTACTACATCCATGACCAAGCTTCTAGATGGAATTTGAGCTAGTGACACTGCCAGATCCTTAATGACCCCAAGACACTTGACTTTGTTTGAATCAAAAGAATACAAGTCTCTATAGGGTTTGGTAACTTGTAGATTTAGTTGCTTCATTACTAACAAAGGCATAAGATTGTGTGAAGTTCTCGAATCAAACATACAATTATGTAAGAGGAAATCATGGACCAATAAAGAAATATAAAAAGGCGGTATTGAAGAGTCTATTTCCTCAACATGTGGACCAAAAACCACTACTAGTTTTACTTCCTGCAGATTTACAATGCCATTTATAATCTCATTTTCTTTCAAATTAACAAACTCAGCAATCTCCTTTTGATAAATAGGTATTCTTGAAAATTATGTAAGAGGAACCTGAATTCTTACCTTTTCCAACACCTTAGTAAGACTAAACAAGTGACCCTATTTAGTAGTCTTTTCATTGTCCTCTTCACCTTTTTTCATGGCTGGAATTACTTCAGGATTGAAACAAGTTTCTCTAAAGGAATTTTTTCAACTTTATCTTGGGAAGCCTCACCTTGAAGTATTTGTGTCTTGCCATTTGCATTCTATTGTTGCTTTCCTTTATTCACTTGTATTGTAGGCTGAGATTCTTATGGAGTCGCCTTTGGTGAGGAATTTGAAACTTGTTTCTCACTTTCATTTTCTTGATTTCTTGATCTTTTCCTTGATCTCAAGTCATATTTCTTATGTAGTTCAGCTTGCATAAAATCATAGAATTGCTTCCAATATTCATCAATTTTATTTTCATCATGAATGGCATATGTTTCATCATATTCATACTCTTCTTCTTCGATACCAAGTTCATCTTTGTCTACTGCATATAATGTAGAAATTTGATATCCCGGTTGCTCCTATTCTTCACCAAGATATGCTTCTATATATAATGGTGCTTGAATATGATTTTGATCTTTTCTTTCCTTCTGCAAGATTTGCAAAGGTTGACTTCTGTATTGGGGATTAAAGTTCTTTTTATACTGTGTTTGCTTCTGAAAATTCTTATTTTCCAACTCTAATTTATTTAACTTATCTGACAAAGTTTTAATTACATTACACATATCCTCCAATGCTTGACTTTGAGAGGATTCCATCTTTGCCTTTCCCTTGTCTTGGATAGGTTGTGTCTCTGGTGCTTTTCCTGCAACCACCAGATTTGCTTCTATCTCTAATGCATCTATTTGGATTTGATCAAGGGTCGGAGATCTTCTTTCCATTAATGTGAAACCAAAATTTGATTCAAAAGCCCTTGCAAAAGTTACTTTTGCACTAGTAAGAGGAGGCTTAATCTCCACCGGAAGACTATTGTACAATTTGTTAAATCTTCTAACAAATTTGGCCATAGTTTCATCATACTTCTTCTTTACGGCATTAAACTTTGTTAATGAATACCCATGGTCTTTTTTTTCTCCCCATTTCTGAATGAATAAACGTTCCATCTCTTCCCAATAAGGAATAGAATTATTGGGAAGTCCTTTAAACCATTTCCTTACTTCTCCATCCAAGGACTGGGAAAAAAAAAAAAAAAGTCTTAGAACAACATCTACATGTTCAACATTTTTGTTTTCTACAAAATTGCAAAACACTGACACATGATTCTCTGCAGTTTATTCATCTTCCCTTGTAAAACGGCAAAGAATCTTGAGGTATTCCTGTGGAATTTGATTTAATGGTTGTGGAAATTGAAGAGGTGCGTACCTATTCATCAAGAATGCAGGTATTTCCATGTTTATTGAACCTTGATTACCAACAAATGCAGAACCTGTCCTAGAAGTAAATGGAGTGTGCAAAGGTGGTAATGTGGATACTGGTTCAGGTTGAATAATTATAGTAGGTAAATGAAAAGTAATGGACTCTAAATATTGTTATTGATAGTTAGGTTCCTGAAATGAAGATGATGAAAAATATGACTCTTTATTAGATGAACGTTCAGATAAGTTACTACCTGATGCAAACAATGTAGGGATGGGTGTAATTGGGATCTTAGACTTTCCAGCCTTCCTAGAAACTAGCCTTTTAGGATCTAAAAGAGCTTGAACCTTCTGTTGTGAATTGTCTGATCTTGTATGGGGTCTCCTTGAAGCCAAAGTTATTGCTTTGATTCAAAACAACAAAATATTTCCTCCTCACTGAACAACCAGAGGAAAATATTGAAAAACCCAGGAAAAAGTGTTCTTGTCTTCTCTCCCGGGCAACGGCGCCAATTAATGTTGTACCTTAAGAAACTGATTTGTTGGCTGTGGATAAATTGTGCTTAAGATATTAATGATTATTGTTTGTTTTCACTTATTTGTCACTTTATTGTTTGTTGTGTTCTCAAATGAAGGATCTGGAAAACTTGGTCTTTAACCCTTAATACATGTGTGATAAGAAAATATCAGAATGCCATTTGTTGCTAGATATAAATGATGAATGAAGAAAGATTGAAGGAGAAGTTAAAGATAATATGTTGCTTAATACAGAACCTACTATCTATCACTTAGAAGAGTTATGAAAATGAGAACTGAATCATATACAATATGTTGCTTGACACAGAAACTATTATCTGCGACCTTTGGAGAAGTTAAAGATAATATGCCGCCTTACACATAAACTATTATCTATAACTTAGAAAGGAAGATGAAAAATTCAAGTATAGGAGTGCTCTGTTAAGGGATTTTAACTTTATCTACATAAGCAAATAAAGACCTGCAGCTTCATTACTATACTTGAAATAAGAAAACATAAGATGACACATGACAGAGAAGTTAAAAAATTATACCCAACAATTCATGTAAACTTTTGATTCTTTCATTAATCAATAGCTATATCAGGAATACAATGGCTTAGTCTCCAGGTTCTCCAAAATTCCAAAAACAACCTTTTTCTTTGTAGTTTTTCTTATTTTATACATTGGGAATAGTTACTAATCTCTGAAACTATCAAACTACTTAATTGCTTCTCTAACTATCTGAAGTAGAAATTATTACAGAATTTTACAAAGGGTAAAAGACACCTCAAAGAACATACAATAACAAGAAATAACTAAACTAGAAGATGAGGATAAATGTTGGCTTTTTGGCTTTGTTAATCGGCTGTTGAGTTCCTCTGTGGATGCTTTAATAATTATTAATCTGCTTTAACCGTAATTCACTGCGTTAGACTTTGACTTGTGTGAAAACTGGGCTTATGTATATATTGGGTGTTTTGATTGGCCAAAATACAAAGAAAACATGCCCAACTACCTTTTCTTCGGATTTGGTTTTAACACTGATTTTCCCTTTATACAATGAAATGAATGCTAATCTTCGGTTTATCGTGGAACTCAAAAAGAATTAAATCGGTTGCATAAATCCATCGGATCTGCCTATTCAATGCTCCATTGACTTCGTATCACAAATCACAATCGACCTTTTCAAATGATATATCAATACAAAACTTAACGATATGCAATATAACGGACGCGTCGAGAGTTTAAAACATAATTCATATATTTTCGGCTCTGGCCAGGGGTGATTTCATATACGTATCATTTCATTTTGTGATTGCGATTTAATCGCATCGCTAACACATATATATATCGGGTCCATTCTCCACCATAGATTTCAACCCTAGGATCCAATAGCTAATACCAATTTCAGGTTGACTACTTGCATAAGAGTTACCCCCCTGAAATGAGTGGTTTTTCTCTCTCCTCTAGTTGCTATGTGTCAACCATTGAATGGAATCGAGCGCTTTCCTTTAAATACCATTTACTATTTTGCATCCCCACGAAATCCTACTTATAGCTTTAAATCCGCCCTTCGTCTTGGTTAATGCCATACTTGTTCGCACCCAATGACAAGAGATCTTCGACCATTAATGGCGACAATGCTCCTTTGGATTTCTCTTCCACCGGCGCTTTTGGCCAATCTCCGCCATTCATTCCTTGATTCCAATCTACATGAATTAGTCTGGATCATTCATTTCCTTCAATCTCATCCATTGATCTCCAAGATCCAACGGTTCCTGTATGTTCATTCTTCATCTGTCCACTCACTTTGACTTTGCACCATTTCTTCAGTATTTTGTGGTTCTTGGGTTTTCTTCTAGGTTTTGGCCTTTCATTTTCCCACTGCTCAACTCTCTCAGAGCTTGACTTCTACAAATTCTCACTTCACTATTATTCTTGGGCTTTACAACATAGTATATATATATTTCAGTTATGGCTCCGTATAACCATTTATATTATGATTTAACTTGCTTGCATGGGTATACTGGGTCCGATTCTTTTATACTTGTTCCTTTAGCGATTCTGCTATGTCATTATCACTTCTTCCTCTTGTTTTTATCTTTTTTTAAATATATTCAAGTTCTTGAATGAAAAATGAATACTACAAGCAACAAAAATGCATGTTACAACATTTGGTAAATGTGGATACTTTGAAGAATACTATAGATGCATTGACAAAATCTATGAGCTCTGAGAAGTTCTCTTGGTGTAGAGAAACAATGGGCAGTGCAGGGTTGGATAAATGACTAAGCTCCCATGTGGCTCCCTGTGGAAAGAAAACAATAAGTGCGAGAATGTTGGGTTGTGTCATATTATTTCTGTTATCACTCAGGTTTTTCCCCAAAACTTGTTGAGAAAAGGGAATACGACCGAGGTGACAACTAACCAGTCTTTTAGATGCAATTTCTAGCCAAACTGCATCCAGAGAGGGATCTCTCTATATGTTTTAACTTTGTTTATTCTAATTTTTATGCTAGTTATGATATGTAGAGTTGTGTATTTAAATGGGTTTGGATGGTGATTTCAGGCAGAGGTAGGATGTAGGTCTGATAGGGTTAATTCCATTGGGCAATGGAGTCTATAGAAGTGGATTGCTGAGTGTGTTTTTGTGATGATAGGCAATACTACATAGCAAGATAATCAATTTGGAACAATATCAAAGCCAGTGATGGATGGGATGTAGGCCAAGGGGTAAAGGGCAGTCAAGGATCCTTTATCCTAGTGGCAGAGGGAAGGTGCTTGAAAACTTTCAAGGAGCGGTGAAGAATTCCTTGACAATGTTCAAAATGAGGGAATTAGCAGAGATAGAAGCATTTAAGAATTTCTATTTAAGCTAGTTGTGAGGAAGACATAGATAAAAACAAGAATTGAACACAGAGTGTATTTAAACAAGTTTTGGGCTATTCTTTTTCCCTGTTGTTAAGATTATGAATCATATATGATACTTGCAAACATAGAAAACACCAAACATAGTTAGAATAACTTATTGAGCCAAAGAAAGACACCGGAATTCTATAGCAGAGTCCAACATCATCACATCCATAGTCAGAAGATCGAACAACAATGCATTTCAACGCCCTTTGTATTAATCAATATCTGAGTTACAGTGCAGTTCAAATGGGAGAATCACCAACCTCGAATACATTCTTTGGGGGGTATTTATACAAAAAGAGAGTTTACAAAATATCTCAGTGATAAGATAAGCAATAATAACTTCCTTTAGCTACTTTTTCAGAGAAATAAAGGCAGAAATGAAGGCAGGAGTTATTGTAGTTGTGTTGGCTGCTTTACTGACAAGATATTTTAGACTTTTTCACCCTGGAATTCAGCTAGCAGTTTGTTGTCCTGATCTGTTACCTGCTCTGGATTCTTTTTTAATGTGTCTTGATCCTGGCCTAAGCTCCTCCATTTACATCTGCCACGTGTCTTGCCCTTTGACCGACTATACAGGCAAAAAAGGATCCGGATTTACTTATGCAAAAATTCCAGCATATTTTTCCACCAGTGTTCTGTGGGCAATTGGTGTCTTTGTATCTTTATTAGTGTCTCATCAGCTTTAGTATATCTGTAAAAAATAGGCTTGACTTCAAACAGATGATTTATTTCATGTTCTATGAAAAATAATCCTTCCAATTTGTCATACAAGCTCTGTCCAGAAGGAGGTCCTGTGTTTTCTGAGCTGCAGGACGATGCAGTGGTCTGATTTGTCACATACATGTTCACCCGATGAGCATATTGCTGATGAGATAACAGCTTTTGATTGCTTGTTACTAGACTGGGTAAACCCCTTTGCTGCAAGTTTGTCAATTTCTCTGTGAAGGTATTAATATCCATCTGCATATCCTGACACCTTCTTTCCAGACTCTATATAAGAGTTCTCATCATTAGCACCTTCTTTATTGTCAAAATGGTGCTTGTCCTGTCATTGATCTCTAAAGCTGCCAATTGTTCCTTGGTATTGGTGTTCAAAAAATGGATAAGTGCATTGGCTTGCTCAGACATATTTCCTAATGATGCCCAGGCCCTTTGTATTTGTTCTTGTGCCCTGTCTATTAATTCCATTTGCTCATACATTGTTTGAATTGACCTCCATTGGTCAGTAATGGACTGGCCAATCTTAGTCCACAAAATCATTTTAATATCTACCAGAGGTTTATGTAAGGTGAGATCCTTTTCCAGTGTTTTCACCTTATTCTCTAGGGCCTTCACTTCTCTTGTCTTCTCTGCTACTGTCATTTTTGATTTGTCATAGCAGACTTCTAGCTTGGCTAGTTTTTCTTTTGTCTCTCTGAGCTTTGACATTTGAGATTCTAGCTCTTTCCCTGCCTTCATCATTTCCTCCATTTTCATGCTGGTCTCATGCTATGTTGTTATTGCTGTTGTAGCATTTGTGGTCTCTGTACCTGTTGTCACTGGTGGTTCAGTGGGAGGAATTGCTGTTGTGTTTGTGGGGGAAGCAAAGACAATTGCTGGAGCTGTTTGGGGTGGCTGGGAGGTTGACTCTCCCCGCTTAGTTTGCAATGCTTTCAACAGCTCTTGCTCTGTCTGTATTAGCCTCTGGTTCATTCTCATTAATAGATCCATGACATTCTCTTCTGCTTTTTCTTGTGCTAGCTCTATTGTTTGGGGACGCATGGTGACAGGTAGCTTCAACTGCTTTCTATGGGCAGCAATATCTTCCTCCTTCGTTTTTATCAATGCTCTGGTGGCCTTGGCATCCTTGGGATCATGTCCCAACTCAACAATTCTTTCCTCCAGAGTCTTTATTCGATTATCTTTGGCTAGAGAAGAGATCTTCTCTAAGTCCAATTAAGCAGATGTGTTACTCAATGACTCTTTTAATTGGTGGGCCAACATTGCTTTGTCTGCCAATGTGGCATAGACCATTTCACCTGTTTGTTTGTGTAATTCGATTTGATCCTTTGGGTGAATGTCCTTGGCAAGGACCTCTAGATTGGTCCTTATGTAGTCAGCTGCAGACTGGGGTTGCTGAACTTTGGCCTTGAAATGACTTAAAATCATTTTTTCCTCCTTGATGTCATAGGCTGCCATTAGTCTATGCTGTTTGGAGGGTGTCGTATTAAGAAACTGGTCATACAATTGAATTCTTAATGAATCATTTTGAGCCTTAATCTCCTTGAATGACTGCTTGATGTCTGATGGTTTCTTTGCTTGTGACCTTGAGGAGGAGACTTCCATTCCATGTTGTCTCCCTCCTTCTTGTCTGTGAGAGCTAGTAGAAGTCTGTTAGCTAATGGATCTCTCTCCTCTTGGGCTTTCAGTAATGTCTTCCACAGTGTCCTCTTCAGGAGGATCTACTCTTTGCCTCTTGGCCTCTTGTTGACCTGTTGACCCACTTGCAGGTGTGGTCTCTTCTCGGTCCCTTTTCTTGCTTCTCTCCTCAGGAAGAGGAGTCTGCAGTGCTGGTACCTCTGGTGCTTGTGTTTGTAATGAAGGGGCTTGCCCTTGGCTGTGTTCCTTTGAAGTAGTAGGCTACTCTTCCATGATTTCTTGTTCTGGCACTACCAACTCCTTGCCCTTTGTTGTCCCTGTTACTGGTGTAGTCCTTTCCTGGGCAACCTGTTGTGCAATTGTGGCAGTTGATGAGCTCTCCCCAGTTGGCTGTGGCTTTTTGAAAGACACCTGCCCAAAAGATTCCAATTCAAGAGTTTTTTCCAAATATTTCATGGTTTGTTCCATCTTTTCTTCTTCAGTTAACTCTTCAACTAGGGTGCCCTCCAACCACTCATCTTGGTTGGCATACTTTTCTATGTAAGGGATGCAGCAGTGTTTATGGGATGCTAGCCTATATTTTATCCTTCTTGCATTGATGAAGCCATATGGGTCATAGTGTACCCACCAAAAGCTTCTCTTGAGTCTGAATGTTTGACCCAATAAGTCATCAACATCCTTCCATCCCTCTTTCTTGTTCATAACAAAGGGGCCTAATTGGTCTCTGAGTTTCAATTGAGCCTTTTTCTTTGTGCTATGGAAGTGGCTCAGATCCGAGTTGATGAATTGCCTGAAATATTCCAAGGCAAAGAGTCTCATTGGAAGATATCTGGGCAGCCTGTAGGGGCATAGCTCACAGCCATATATCCTGAGAATAGTGTGGTTCTGGTAGAAATACCAGTCACCTATTTTATAGTTCTTGGAGAGCTATAGTATTCTTTGCATATCATGTGTTAGTCTGGGAGGAGGAGTTCTCATCAAGAGGCAAGAGACAAGATACACAAATAGATCAACAAACTCACAATAAGAGTAGGGAGAGTTGCGTACATCATGAAAGATTGGGGTCCAAAAAATAACAGACCTCCTCTCCCCTTTGTGGTCCAATTTTCTAATGGGGAATTGGAAGATATGTGGCTGGTGATATAAAAATAGATGATATATATAAGAAGAATATTTGAAGATTCCCTCCCTGTCCAGCCTCAACAATTGGTCATGCATATTATTGGCAATAAACTTGGCATAATTGTACTGGATAGTAGGGGGCTGCCCTGGGATAAAAATAGACAACATAACTAGTATGGTTTCATCAATGTGCTCACTTGTTTTGAACCCCAACACAAAATATATTATATCAACCACTAACCTACCCATTTCAGTGAAGCAGGCATAGTGAAAAGGAGGTGGCTGCTTGGGCTGGCTATCTTCCCTCGTGAACACTTTGGCAATTCTGGCTATTTTTGAGCTGGAGAGTTTGGGACCTTCATCCAACAAGTACTTCATGGTAAGAGGAAACTGGAGGTGTGTTGGTTTAAAGTTCAGCATCTGGTTGATAGAGTCAGGAGTGATATAGAAAAGAGTAGTCCAAGATGGACCTTTAACTACTCTGTTTGTTGGCTCATAGTTCTCAAAACAGAGGTGGATGATCTCAGGGAAGATGTTCACAGAGGGGAGGTAGTATCTGGGCAAGTTTGATTCCCAAATACCACATACATCCTCTTGATTCAAGTAATTATTTCTGAGCTCATAGATTGCTTGAAGATGGTTTTGGAAACCTACAAGGTCTTGGATTAGGTAATCTTTATCATCCAAGGGCAAATGTTCTAACTCTTTGTGGGGTGCATTGAGGGGGGTGATGTTTAAGGCCACTGGACCTTCCATGGCTTAGCTCTATTACTTTTAGAATTGGAACTTCTGGCTCTATGCAGGTAAAAAATGAGCAGGAGGATGGCTTTAAGGATTTCCCCGGGATTTTCACAGTTAGAACTGGTTTGTTGGCTTGAATTCGGTTTTGTGGAGTGATGTCAGCTGGAGAAGCAGGAGCAGTGTTCTTTTTTGGCACAGTGGACTTCAATTGTGGAAAAATATGGCCTGGGAGGTTCTTTGGGGACTTTATAGGGCCGAACAAGCTCAATTTCAGATCACTGTGTGGATTTTCAGTGAATTTGGCATCTCAGAGGCTTATGGAGGATTTGTGGGCAGCAACACAATGTTTTCTCCTTTAAATTGTGGGTGTTGGTGCTAATTTTACAGAAAAACTAATGGAAAATAGGGTCAGGAGCGAATTTATGGTAAATACCTATTTTCTCGGTGAAATGGGCGACTTGCAGGTGACTAGGTGGGTCGAGGGGCCGAGCTGGGCACTGTGCTTGCTGGTTGGTGGATTTAGATGGTCGAAAGTGGTGTTTTCGACGTAATTTGCATGTACAGATGCGTGGAGAAAACAAAACAACGAATGGTGAAAAAACAACATTTTTACCCTTTTTACCTGCAAAATTTGACTTTGGCGGGTTATGGGTGCTTTTTTGGGATGACATCAGCATGATGTCATTTTTGTCGTTTAGTGGGTACGGACGCTGACATGTCAGATGACGTGGCATATAACGTCGCATATGACGTGGCGGGTGACATGGTGGATGATGTCATCAGGTGACGTCAGCATGATGTCAGTAGGGAGGGGGCAAGTGGTAAGCGGTAATATCGCACCGATTTTGGGGGAAAGTGGTTTCGGGGGAGGGGGCTCCGAACACACCGAGCGCTTGACATGCGTCCTCGGTACGGCGGAAATACCGCCCATCCCCCGAACGCTACTCTTCGGCAGGTTGGGGCTTCCGAAATCATCGACTACTGTCAGATCTGGGAGCAGCGATCAGACAGCTGGCGGGCGATCGAGCTGGCGGACCCACATTAATTTTTATGTTTTGTAATGTTTTTTCTATGTATCTGCGGACTTAGGAAAAGTGGGTTTTCCGAGCAAAAATTGCAGGTTTAGGCTATTTATTTATCCAAACGCTATATAAATCCCAATGGGTATGTGGAGGGTTATTATTAGCCCCTGGTGGGCCAATGACTCCCTAAAAAATATGTAAAATATGGCTATAGTTAGCCAAGGGTGGGGGTACTTATTTTTTGGGGTTTTCTATGTATTTATATACTAAGGAGGGGGAAGTTATTCATAGGAGTTATATAATAAGGTTAGTAGGTTAATATGACTGTGGGGGATGGGTTTGTATGGCTTAGGCTAAGTTTTATAAAGTTAAAACTTAGGCCAAGGGGAGAGGAAAGAATGACAAATGGTGAAGCTTTTAGGAAACTTTGGCAAGATAAAATAAAGACGTTTTACACAAGAAATGTGGCTTGTTTTGCCTAGGTAAAACATCTTCTTACTTAGTTTTGTTGTTATATACCTAGGGGGGATAATATGGGGTACCAAGGGAGGTGCCCAAGGTAATTGTTGTAGCTCTGATACCACTTGTTGTAGCTCTATCTATTCAGATCTTGTTATTCTTGTGTTTATTTATATTTTCATATAATTCCGGGTTAGATCTACAACAATTGGTATCAAAGCTATAACAAGTGGTATCAGAGCTATATTTCTAGGTTATATCTACAACATTTTCCATGGAATGAAGTGGGCGAAAGGGGGTAAAGGTAATGAGAAGATCTCTTTACCCTTTGGGGGGAGTGTTAGTAAATGTTTCTTTGGGAAGATGAGGAGGGGAATTAGTCATGCTCCATTTGATATGTAGCCACCTTGCCATGGTACCCCATGATTTTATGAGATGGCAAGTCATTCTAAAGAGCAAATTGCTCACAAACCATGCCTTTGTATCCTCAAAACTGCCTACCCAACCTAGTATACCTAGCATATTTTCTTCATTCTCATTGGGTGCACGTGAACTGGAAAACCCTGATTCTTCTCTTTTCTTTTGGCTGCCCTCCTATCTAAGTCTACCCTTATTCCTTCTAGGGCTCATATTAAGCTGTTGAGACCCTTTCCTTCTCTGCCTAATTATTGGCCTGCCAAGATTAAACTATTTGTGCAGACCTCCATTCTCTATTTTTAGACAAGTGAAATTCAAACATGATCTAGCCAGGATTAAGATGTCTGGTTAATCATCAATTGTGGCAAGAGTTAACCACCTATACATTGTGAAGATTGATCAACATATGGAACCTTTGCAGTATAAAAAGGATGAACATATTTGGCACTTCCCCAGTCAATCATGAAAAATGAAACCTATTGGTATAGGGAGGTAATAGTGGCTCCACTTGGGGATGGATTTTCCTAGTGAAAAGTCAAGAACAGCAGGTCATATGGCCTTATCTTTTAGTTCCTTGTTGTAGTCTGAAATTTATCCTTGGTTGTTCATATAATGGCTCCTCTACAATACTGTCTATCTCATGGACTTACTCCAAAATTGTAGCTCTGTTTTGGGTAGTTAGTTAGATCATTTCTCATCATTTTCATAGTCCCCAAGTCTTATTTTTTTAGCTTCTTCTGATATGTTAAAATGCAAAAGCCAAATGTGGCACAATTTCTCTCTTTCTCTTCAAAATTTGCTGTAACTTATTCCCTATCCTATTACTGAAATAAACTGCAGAAAGTAAACACTACTATGTACAAGTTGAAGTGTTGTTATTCTTGAGAAGGTGGCTGAAAATAGTGCTTCAGCATTCTGCCATTGACTGGTCCACCCTCTACCTCTATACCATCCAGACTTTTCAAAAAATAGGTGTTGTTACCTTGTACAGTCTGAATGATAAATGGTCCTCTCCATAAGAAACCAAATTTTCCATGTTTTCCTTTATATTCTCTTTTGGAATCCCACTTTAGAACTTTATCCCTAATGAAAAAATCCTCTGCTTTGTTTCTTTTGTCAAATATCTTTTTAAGCTTTTCTTGTAGGATTTGGGCTCTGTGGTAGACTTATTCTCTTGTCTGTTGTAAGTAAATAGTTTGATTGATCCTTCTTTGTCTATCATTAGGTTCTGCTTGTATCTCTTGTAGCAGCTTTATCACTAAGATTCCCAAAGAAGAAGTGAAAACTGCTTCCATTCCATAAACCAATCGATAGGGGTTGGTGCTAGTAGATCTCTTGGTGGTCAATCTGTCTGCCCATAGGGCATTCACAAGCTTTATATGCTAGTTCTTCTTGTTCTCCTCCAAGACCTTCTTAATAATATTGATCAAGCTTTTGTTGGAGGATTCAGCTAAGCCATTGCCTTGAGGATAATAGGTTGTGGAATGGCCCAAGGTAATGTAGTATTTATGACAGAAATTAATCATTTTCTTAGATTTAAAACCAGCAGCATTGTCTCTAATGATTTTCTCCAGGCAGCCAAACCTAGACAAGATGTTGGTTTCAAGGAATTGAATGATTACTGAGTCATTGGCTTGCTTGCAAGGGATGGCCTCTATCCACTTGGTAAAATAGTCTGTAGCAGTGAAAATCTACTTGTGCTGGGTAGAGGATGAAGGGTGGATTTCCCCAATGAAGTCTAAACCCCATTGTTGAAATGGTTTCTCAGTGGAAACTGCTTTGAGGGGCAGAGGCACCAACTTTTTCTTGCCTTCAAAGATTTGGCATTTGTGGCAAGAGGTTACATATTTCTTCACATCAGAGAATAAGGTGGGCCAGTAAAATCCAGCCCTTATGATTTTGTCAGCAGTTGGTTTCCAATACAAATGTCCACCACAATGCCCTGCATGAAATTCTTGGAGTACTTTGTCAGTTTCCTCTTTGATTAGACAATTTAATAAAACACATTCATGGTTTTTCCAAAAGAGAACATGATCTAAAATGCAGAACTTAGAAGCTTTCATTTTTAAAAATCTTTTCTTGGTTCTGGATAATCCTGGAGGAGCTTGCAGGTTTAATAACACAAAAGATATATCAGCATACCAGGGTGATTGTACAAAGGCTTGATTGATCTGTGGAGTCACCATCTCTTGTTCATTATCCAGTTGATTTATGTCAAGGGCTTGAAAGTTAGTTTCAGTCATGAGTTTAGCTAGTCCTTGTCCTTTTATCAGTTTTGTGGGTTTAATTTCAATGTCATATTCCAGTGTGGTAGCTATCCATTTGCCCCTCTTGCCTTCAATGCCTTCTTGGGTTAGGATATCTTTAACAACAGTGTTGGGCACATAGGCAATCACATGAGAGTATAATATGTAAACTCTGAAGTCCTTGATGGCCTTTACAAGGGCATATGCTTGTTTCTCCATGATTTGATATTTCAATGGGGCATCTCTAAGGGATTTACTGAAGAAGGCTATGGGTTTTTCACATCCCTGGTCATCTTTTTGAAGCAAGACAACAACAATTGTATGTTTTGATGCAAATGAGAATATGATAAAATCTTTGTCAAAGTTGGGGCTTGTGAGGACTGGTGTTTGAGTTAAAGCTTGTTTAATTTCTTCAAAGGCTTGCTTAGTTTCCATCGTCCACTTGACCTTTGAGTCCTTTTTGAGCATGTTGTTCAGCAATCTTATTAGTTCAGCCAGATTTGGTATGAATCTCCTAAGAAAGTTGATTTTTCCCAAAAAGGCTTGCAGTTCTTTAATGTTTCTGGGGTGCGGAACTTGTAGGATGGCTTGTATTATGTCTGGGTCAATTCTAATGCCTTCTTTAGAGATGATATAGCCCAATAATTTTCCTTCTTCTAGGCCAAACCAGGATTTCTTTGGGTTTAATGATATGCCATATTTCCTGCAGATTAAGAATACTTGCCTTAGATGATCCAGGTGCTCTTGATCTGATTTGGAGAAAGTTGTAAGGTAATCTAGCTAAATGACTAAGAAGTCATGGATTTCTTTAGCAAAAGAAATATCCATGGCCCTTTGAAAAGTTGCCCCTGCATTCTTGAGTCCAAAAGGCATTTTTACATACTTGAATGTTCCCCAAGGGGTAGTGAAAGCAGTTTTATCTTGGTCATCAGGGTGCATTAGGATTTGATTGAAGCCTGAGAATCCATCTAACAGTGATATTCTTGAAGCACCCACTACCCTTTGAAGAATGTGATCCATTTTGGGTAGAGGGTAGTTTTCCTTTAAAGAAACTTTGTTCAAATTTCTCAAGTCAACACACAACCTTATCTCCCCTGTCTTCTTTCTAGTGGGCACTAAATTCAAAACCCATTCTGAGAATCTGATTGGAGCTATAATTCCAGCTTCATACATTCTCTTGACTTCTTTTTCAATCAGAGGGAGCAGTACAGGGTTGACCCTCCTGAGTTTCTGTTTGAAAGGTTTTTGGTTCTCTTTGAGAGGTATTGTGTGTTGGATTACTGCAGTATTATAAGACTTTAGGTCTTCATAACTCCATGCAAAGACATCTTGAAATTCTTTGAACAATTCTATATACTTGGGTTTTTGGTCAGAGGGTAGAGCTTTGGACAATTTTATCATTTTGGGATTTTCTACAGTTCCTAAATTACAGTCCTCAATTTTAGCATTTAACGGCTGCATTTTAGGTTTCCTAGAGATGTCATTTGAGTCAAAGATGTCCTCTAAAGGAGTAAGGCCTATGGGTAGAAAATTATCTTTCAGTTCAATGAATTCACATTCTGCTGCCACTGCATCCTCACCTTCTTTTTCATGAAGTAGCTGTAAATCTGTTTTAATGAACTTGGTGGGGTGTAGAAGTTGGTTTGTTGTTTCAGCAAAGATGTTTGTTTCAATTTTTTCCACTTGGATGCTTTCTTCTGCAGTGTTGGTATCCTTTTTTGTGCTTGTAAACTCTTCTTTCAAGGTTAGGAAATTGTTGATTTGTATGTCATTTTCAAACACCTGCCAGTTCTTTACATTATCTAGTACTGCAGGCCTGTGCTTTATTTCAGCAGTAAACAGGTGATTAGGCTTGAATGGCAATTTGCAAGTGCTTGCAAAAGTTGCAAGACTATGGGCATGCAGGTTTTGATTTCTTGGAATCTTGGTCAGTTGAGTTTCAAGAAAGGTGTCAAGGATTTCCATTGTGGCAACTCTGTATGAACTCAGCCTAAGATCATTTGTAATGAAGTTACCCTTTATTTGTTGAATAATGAGTTCAGAGTCTCCCAAGATTGATATTCAGGCTGCACCCAAGTTTTTTATCACTTTGAGTCCTAAAAGGAGGGCTTCATACTTGGCCATGTTGTTGGTGCACCTGAAATTTAATCTAAATGCATGTCCCTCAGTGTGGTCATCCTTTACATTATGAATCCAGACCCCTGCTCCTGCTCCTAGCTTATTGACTGATCCATCAAACTCTAGACACCATAGTTCTTCTTGATTTGTACTGGTATTAGGAGCCCTTTCCATTTGCTCAGCAGGGGAAATTGGATTTACAGTGTCATAGGGTAGCTTATGTGTGACTGTTGACTT
>APFE031728047.1:0-27979 GCA_000404065.3 Pinus taeda | reverse complement strand
GTTCTTTCCTATGTAGCTTCATCGGGCCCAAAGTGCTTTCACTACACTTTAACTTGCTCGATTCCAAAGCATGAGTTGTGTCCGTTGCAAAATGCATAGAGGTTCCTACTGGAATTCTCCTTTTATATCCACATGCAATACAAACTAATCAATCACATGATCAACATCTTTCATATATCTTGTAAGTAATGAAACATGGAAAAAATCATGGAATTTCACTGTTGAAGGCAGTACAAGTCTGTAGGCTACTAGTCCAATCCTCTTAAGGATCTCGAAAGGCCAACAATATTGAGGTGCCAACTTGGCACATGATCCAATCCTTAAGGATCTCCTATTGGGCTTGATTCACAAGTACACATACTCCCCAACTTGAAACTCTTTAAATGTCATGTCTTGATCTTTATAACTCTTATATCTATGATATGTTTCATTTAAATTCTTCTTGATAACTTGCATTTCCTGTTCCATTTCTACCAACATGTCCAGTCCTATAAGTACCATGTTCATTGGACCACCCTAGTTGATATGAGTATTATAACTCTGCCCATAGTGTCCCTAAATTAACTCATCCTTGATGACTCCTAATACCCATTCTTGTAAGAAAACTCAAGGAGTGGAAAATACTCCTCTCACCTCCTCTACTAATGCATAACATACATTCTTAACATGTCATCCAAAATCCAGGTGGCCCTATCTACCTGTCCAACTATCTATGAATGATAAGTTGCACCAAAGGCCAACTCTATACCTAAACTTGAAAATAAATCCTTCCAAAACTTGGAAGTGAACTTAGCATCTCTATATGATAGAATCATCCTAGGGATACCATGTAATCCTAGTATCTCCTTTAGGAAGACCTATGTTACCTCAGTAGATGAATAAGTAGACTTAACTAGAATAAAATGAGCTACCTATCTCCTTGATGAAGACCTGTGTTACCACAGTAGATGAATAAGTAGACTTAACTAGAATAAAATGAGCTACCTTAGTCAACCTATCAAAAACAACCATGATGGAATCATGCTTTCTAGATGTTCTCGACAAACTTGTGATGAAATCCATATAAATGACCTCCCATTTCCACTCCGGAAACATAATTGGTTGTAGTAAACCACATGGATGCTTACACCCTACTTTTACCTATTGACAATCCAAACACCTTGTGATGAACTCAACTACGTCTTTCTTCAAATTGAGACAATAGTAGAACTTATGAACTACTCTCAATGTCTTTTGATATCCTGAAAGACATGAATATGGTTAACACGAAATTCCTTTACGATAAGCTTCTTGATTTCACTATTGTCTGTCACATAGATCATATCCCTAAATCTCACGAAATTGTTTATTGTGAGATGATAGTCCACATCCTATTCACATGTACACTTTTGTTATAACATGTGCCTAAGATCCTTATACCTACCATCCTACTTTCTTTCCTGGAATTTCGAATCTTGTAAATTTGTCCCATATGAGATCATAATTTCTATGTGATTTACCTGCACTTTTATTCTAAGAGCATCTGCAACCCTATTCTCCTTACCCTTAATGTACCTGATCTTGAAACTCACTAACACTCACTGAAGTCAAAATGAGTTGGCATCTCTATTTGATACAATCTTCCTAGGAATACCATGCAATCTCACTATCTCTCTGGTTGTGCTACCTCACTAGCTGAATAAGTAGACTTAATGGGAATAAAATGAGCTACCTTAGTTAACCTTTCAACCACAACCATGATGAAATCATGTTGTCTAAATGTTATCAGCAAACTTGTGATGAAATCCACAGAAATGACCTCCCATTTCCACTCCGAAATCAAAATTAGATGTAGTAAACCACTTGGATTCTTACAATTTACTTTTACCTATTGACAATCCAAACACCTTGCGATGAACTGAACTACCTCTTTGTTTAGATTCAACCAATAGTAGAATTTTTTGTTGAAAAGTGTGCAACAAGAAATGCTAAATTAGAAAGTGCTAAAAATAGAACTGCTAAAAATAGCACTTCTAAAAATAGCAGTTTGGCCAATTGAGCATTTTGGTCACCTTGGGTGAAAGGTGAAATTGCTAAAAATAACATCTTCTAAAAATAGCATTTCTCAGTCCCTTCCTATTTATAGCAATCCCTAGTCTATCTCTAGGAAGTAAATTCGAATTTGGTCTTACCAGTAGTTTGGAATATTAATTGATTAATTCTGCATGAGTTAATTAGTTAAGGAAAAGCAAACTTGAAGTCTTTGTGAGAACATGCAATTATTTCTCCACTAATTGGGGAATGTGTCCTTGATTTGCTCCACTGATAGAGGACTTAAGGACGAGTTCTATATTGATAGGATCAGTTGAATTATTTAACTTAGTCAACTTCAGTTATATTAATTTAACAAGTTGTTAAATTAATGAGATATAGTTTGTAGATGCTTGCATGCATGTGAAAACTATTATTTTCAGATAACTATGTATTCAGTCATGGATAATTGATGCATGTCAGTTCTGTTAGAGACCCAGTTGAGATCAGATGTGGGACAATGTACTATATGTTGGATGAATATTTTTCCTGTAAAGGAAGCTCATCCATGATGAGGATTTATCTCCTTCACGTTTGTGCAGTTATTTCAGAGGTCAGTGTTGTGTGTGAGGTGAGAATCACATAGGAAAAATGAGGAGTTATTTCCAATAAATAAGAGATAATCCTAATTAAATGGATATGTTCTTTATATGGCAAAGGAATATGTAGGATTGAAACCAAATCTTATAGATAGCCCCAAAAAATGGCGTAGACCGTAGAGTAAAGTCTCTAGAGTGAGTTAAAGGAGAGAGATATACAAGAACAAAGTTAAGAAATATTTCTTAAATTAATTTTTTATGAATGAATTGGTAAGTGGAAAGAGAAACTATTGAAGACCTTCTTGCAACGCCAAATGTAGCTATCATGCTAGGCATAGAGGCATGAACACTAGTTTTAATTAAATTGAGAAAATGCAATAGTGTATTGCAATATATTAAACTTGAGCTGGCTTATCTGCACCTTACTTAGGAACTTTCAAATATTGGTGGAGTGATGACGACTTTACTCCTTTCTATCAAGAGAATAGAAACATCTGGCCAGCCTTCTAAATATTCACTATAAGTTGTTTGAATAGAAAGGAATACATAATATTCCACATGCAATCCTTATCGTGCATTGCCACTCATATGATTTGTAAATAATAAAAAATACTTTATGATCTCTTTTAAATAAGTAAGGCAATTTAACTAGTTGTTGTTTCAAATATATACAAGGGACATCCATTCATGAATACTCACTCAATCTAGTAACGAGAGAACTAGCACCACCAAAGGTGAAAGGATTATAAATAGGGCTTATCAAAAGGCATGCAATGAGTAGAGGGTTGCAGGAGCCTCTCAGAAATAAATGAGTCATTATTAGTCATTAATGGATAAATTACTAGATGTCAAGAATATAGTGTCCCCCCACCTAAATCCAAAGTTGACTTGTAAATAATAAACAATACTTTAGGATCTCTTTTAAATAAGTAAGGCAACTTAACTAGTTGTCTCAAATATATTCAAGGGACATCCATTCATGAATACTCACTCAATCTGGTAACAAAAGAACTAGCACCACCAAAGACCAAAGGAGTATCAATAAGGCTTATCAAAACGCATGCAATGAATAGAGGATTGTAGGAGCCTCTTAGAAATAAATGAGTTATTATTACTCATCCAAAAATAAATTACTAGATGTCAAGAATATAGTGTCCCCCGACCTAAATCCAAAGTTGACTATGTAAATGGTTTATTCAAATCTCCAAAAGATTGTCACAAGACAAATGATGGAACACTATTTGAAAAAAAGAATGAGACCTCGTAGAACCATATGTGGCAATACATGAAAGAAGAAAAATGAGGAGTTGTTTCCACTAAATAAGAGATAATGCTAATTAAATGTAGGGGTTCTCTATATGGTAAAGGAATATGTAGGATTGAAACCCAATCTTATAGATAGGAAAAAAAACTGGCGTAGACCCTAGAGTAAAGTCTCTAGAGTGAGTTAAAGGATGGAGATATACAAGAGAAAAGTTGAGAAATATTTATTAAATTAAATGTTTATGAATGAATTGGTAAGTGGAAGGAGAAATTATTGAAGACTTTTTTGCAACATCAAATGTAGGTATCATTCTTGGCGTAGAGGCATGAACACTACTTTTAATTAAATTGAGAAAATGCAATATTGTAATGCAATAGATTAAAGTTGAGCTCACCTATCCAGACCTTGCTTAGGAACTTACAAATATTGGTGGAGTGATGACGATTTTACTCATTTCTATCAAGAGAATATAAACTTTCGGCCAACCTTCTAAATATTCACTATAAGGTGTTTGAATATAAAGGAATACATAATATTTGGCATGCAATCCTTATCATACATTGCTACTGATATGACTTGTAAATAATAAACAATACCTTATGATCCTTTTTAAATAAGTAAGGAAACTTAACTAGTTGTTTCAAATATATAGAAGTGACATCCACTCATGAATACTCACTCAATCTAGTAACAAGATAACTACCACCAGCAAAGGCAAAAGTATTATCAATAGGGATTATCAAAAGGCATGCAATGAATAGAGGGTTGCAAGAGCCTCTCAAAAATAAATGAGTCATTATTAGTCATCAATGGATAAATTACTAGATATCAAGAATATAGTGTCCCCCCACCTAAATCCAAAGTTGACGATGGAAATGGTTTATTAGAATCTCCAAAAGATTGTCACAAGACAAATGATGGAGTGATATTTGAAAAACGAATAAGACCTTGTAGAACCATATGTGGCAATACATGAAAAAATAAAAATGAGGAGTTGTTTCCACAAAATAAGAGATAACCGTAATTAAATGTAGAGGTTCTCTATATGGCAAAGGAATATGTAGGATTGAAACCAAATCTTATAGATAGGCCAAAAAAATGGTGTATACCCTAGAGTAAAGTCTCTAGAGTGGGTTAAAGGAGGGAGCTATACAAGAACAAAGCTAATAAATATTTCTTAAATTAAATTGTTATGAATGAATTGCGAAGTGGAAGGAGAAACTATTGAAGACCTCCTTGCAACACCAAATGTATCTATCATTCTAAGCATAGAGACATGAACACTAGTTTTAAGTAAATTGAGAAAATGATATGCCATGTTTGAGGCCAATAGAAACTACACTGGATGAGCATGACGAATGGAACTTGCATAGAGAAATGGTCTACCTAAGGCACTAAATGGTAAAGAAGAAAGTGTGTAGAAGTCCAAAACTAAAATGAAGAAAATGAGGTTGAGGTGGTCATTCATTTTAGTAGAACTTGATAGCTATGCAAAAAGGTATTGTAGAAAAGTAGAATGGTAATGGGAAAGTTACATATAAAGTTGAAGTTGTAGTTGTGTGAAATAAAGGGTGTGAAGTACCATTGGTTACTTCTAAAATAATGAGAGGGAGAGACATGATTGTATTTTTGTTCACTTTGGGAGTCTAATGGTTTTCTTGTTCAAATAAAAAAAATTTCTTGAGTGTTTGTGACCTACTATAAATGATGCTTCAACCTATGGAATAGTGTTAGGGTTTCTTGATTGGGGGTCCATCATTGTAATAGATGAAGTTGTGGTCGACATAATGGAAAGGGGGATAAAGGATCCAATATAAACAAAATCTAGTGAGGTGGGTAGTAGTGTAACATATAAGCGGCCACATGGACATGGTTGAGAATAGTAGAGATGCGACAATACCTTACGAGTGGGAAGGGATTATATATTATGATCAAATTATTTGAGTTATGCAATAAAAACATTGATAATTGATTATCAATATCCATGTCATATGACTTACATTATGATGTTTTTTTCCTTACTACACCACAAAGAACTTTATATATCACAATCTGAGGGAGATATATGACTCGATTCATGTTCAATATGGATTTGACATGTGACATCAAAACCAAATATTAATAACAAGAAAATATTTTAATCTTCATCTTCATTGAAATAGTTATTTCCTTTTCCAAGGAATACTGTCTATAAATTTGATTTATGATGAACAGAAGTTACATTAGCATATTCCTAAGGGAATTCCTATGGTCAATTGCCCGAGCGGAAAAAAAAAATGGCTACTAGAGATATAAAATACATTACGTTTTTTTCATCTTTCCTTCCTAATAAAAAAACAAATAAAAAATATGTTTCTAGAAATTGTCTCTAGATTGTGCATAGATGGTGTCTCAAAACTCTTGAACCAAAATAAGAATTGTGTGATTTACCAAAATAAAAATTAGAAAATAAAGTACACCTACAATATCATCATCAAGTAGATAGATACTTGAGAATGATGACGAAAAAGAATCTTTATTTATCTCCAAGGGTTAAGAAAATTTGTAAGTGTTGGCCCTCCTGCTCTTCAGTGACCTTCCCTATTGCACTATCCAAGACCATGGTAGCTTTAGAGAGTTTGCCCATGAGTGTGTGCCTTTTCCAATAGATGTGGTCAAAGGTGATCTGGGAAAACATAGGAATTTTTTGTAAGATATTTTCATAAAGAGGCATAAGTGTGAAATTTCTCAAATGGGCATGTCTAATGACCCAATTTATAACCACCTATGATTCCCCATATAAAATAAGAGAGTGTATTCAAAAAATGGATGGAAAATTAAATATTGAGATAAAGAGGAAAGAGTTTAGCATAATTATTTATGACATGTCCATTTTTTGTAGATAAAGAGAAAGAGTGTGAATTGTGTAGGTAGATGATGCCTCCTACCCTACCTAAGGAGGGAATGGTTTGAAGAAATCCATCAAAGAAATCCCATGGAAAATATTGTTTAATAACTATGTACAAAGAAGAAATAGAAGAATCACATTTATGTTTGGAGATCAGAGAGTTTTGCAAAGCTAGATTGTGTAAATCTATTCTAAGGAAGAAGGAACATTGGTTTTCAAAAACTACTTTGTTCTTCTCACACCATATGCCCCATGCCACCACCAATGGGATATCCTTGTGAAGGGAATTTTGTTTAGTAGATATTCGGTTTTTAAAATGATCTTCAATTGTCGATCCTTGCAAGATGTATAAGCACCATTCTAGATTCTTTATTTATTTCCATGTCATCTAAGTGAAAGGACACATTATGAATAGGTGGGAGACTGATTCAGATGTTGAAAGATCTACGGGACATTTGTATGGTCCAGATAATGATTTGTTTTGGAGTATATCCCATGTTGGAGCCTCATTTCTTCTAACCACCCCTTCCATATTTACCCAGTTTCACTGGACTGCAAAGGTAAACATGAGATAAAGAGCTACTATGACCCGACCTAACCTCCTAGGTCCGACTAAGGAAGTGGGGTCGACACCTGACAACCAAATGACATCTCAACACATCCTGCTAGGTCTACAACTCACTCAAAGGTTGAGAAACCACCCCAAGTAGCCAAATCCTAAGTTGGATCATGTTTTCCTTGCCCTAATCCCTCAACCACTCGCACAACAAGGCACACATGCAGTTGGGAGCCTCCTGCCACATGCATAAGCTTGCATCATAGTGGTTGCTACCCAAAGTGTCTAGCTCAAGGCATGTAGTCTCAAATTCTCAGCCTAATTTCCATGAAAAACTCTAGACCACTACCCAAAACTCAGTGAGAGTTTCGAGAATCCTTTCTAACATCATAACAAAGTCATTCAATCAAACTTGAATAATTTTTTTTAACCTAGCCTAGCTTGACCATGATAGCCATTTCATCAAACATATTGAGAACATGTAATCAATAGGTCTTGAATGAATATTTGAACATAGGGGTTGGATATTTATTTGAGAATAATCAAGAATTTCTAGTGCCCTCTCATAAAATCTACAATCACATTTTTAAGCTCATGCATCATCAACCATTCATCAATTAATCAAACATTTCAAGAGCCATTACTAGAACTTTTTATGAAACTATGCTTATAACCAACATATAACCATAATAATAACCATGATATAACAACCATAAATTCCACATAATAACAAGTACAATTAATCATAAAACATAAGAGGAATAAATATTTTATTAACATATGCAAAAGCCAACCATGTCAGGGACTTCCATGTACCACCCAACCATAAATTGAGCATAATAAAACCTTTCTTTTAGCCAATCATCCCCATGCCATATTCTAAGTATGAATGTGGGACTAAAAAAAAACAACTAAGGATTCTTGAATATTAAACAACCTCCACCCTGAAGATTTATTATAATCCCACTAAAACAGTCAAGGGATTCTTAGGCTAAATGATCACATACACAACCAGGATTTATCTCAATCCCTCCAAAACCAATCAAGTGATTCCTAGACCCAATGAACAACTACAAAACCAAGCTTTCCCACAATCTTGCCAACATTGGTCAGGGGATCACTAGGCCCAATAGAAGAACATACCATACCAAGATTTACCGCAATCCTACCAAAATTGGTCAATCAATCACTAGGTCTTAAATAAGATTAGATGGCTCTGAATATTATAACCAATACCTTCAATAATTTTCTCGCCTCCACCCTCATGATTTACTGCAATCCAGTCAAAATCGGTCCATGGATTCCTAGGTCTTCGGGAATTTTCCTGAGACCACCTCACCCAGTTGCAAAACCATCTCACAATAAAAATCTCAACCAAATGAAGAACCCCATCAAACCATGACTATCTGAAAATGGCAAGGCAAGACTAAAACCACTGTGACACCTAGAAAACACATGTCAATGACAACAAGAGAACTAATATATTCACGCATGTACCTGTTTATGCCTCAAAAATCACTGCAACAACAATGGGGAATAACTACCTAGTCCGGACCTTAAAGTAGCTCCTTTTTCGTTTAGTTTGATGGCTCTGACTGGTTTAATTAGGTCCAGTTAACTTCTCCCTATTGTTATTGGTTTATAATATATCTTTCACTACCAATAGTTAAGGATATCATATCACTTCTTCTTTTTTATCAGATAAGAGAATGACCTTTAAACTGATTCAGGCTTAGCCAAGCCACAACTAAAATTTTGCCTCTTTGAGAAGAGGACTTAAAAGAATGTAGAAATTATTCTAAATGCAAACTTTTTCTATAATGCAAGCAGAAAGAAACTAATTTTAATCTTATCTTAATTAGGCAGATATAGATCTAACCCAACCAAGAGCAAGATATTTAAAGTATTGGGATTTAAATATGTCTTGTTTATAATGAATATCAAGTTAATAAAGTAGTTCAATTAACAGACATTATGGATGCCAAGACACATCCATTGAGACCTATTAACTGAAATAATCAGTCAACAACACTCAGGAAGAAATTCACAAAATGGTTATTGATTGTCAAATCAATAAATTCAATAATCAAACAATAATATGCAGAAATAGTTCACAACCATTCAATAAATCAGTTTTATAAGACATATTTTTGAGTAAATAGTTATTCAGAAATCAGAAATTTATTCATAAGAACAAACATATATAATAACAACATTGAGACAAATTACCCATACTGAGAAAAGTGCACAAACATGAAGAAAATGACACATTCCTATTATCATAAAAATGAAACTGATATTTGAAACAGTAGTATTAGAAATACCAATTTATTGCATCTATTTCTTTGACCCTGGTCCCCAACAGTCCTTTATATTACTTGAACTTCTGCTTTCAAAGAGAAAGCCACAATAGTGAAAACTTTGCCCATCATGCATAATTCAAGATACAAAAGAAAAATCCTCAATAATCCCCATATTTGATATTTTCTCTCCTCCCTCCTACAATTTTAAATTCCTATTACAAAAGTGCTTTTATAAGTCCAAAATTGCAGAGGAGAGCAGTCTATTATTCCATTCTGCAATTTGTTATTTATAATATTTGCAAAAGAATCCTTGAGAGGAAATTTTGTTGAAGATAAATCTGCCCAAACCAATTTTATTTGCTTAGAATTCCAATCTTTAATTGCTGGAGCATTCTCATCGATTGAGATATTTTCCTCCATATCTCTTCTATTGTTTTCCTACAAGAAGAAATCAAAATAAATTAAAATGCAACAATAAAATCAAAATATCATTTCTGGCATGTAAAACAAATCCAATCAAATACAATTAAATAAATAATTGGAAATAAAATGTAAGATTTATATTGATGCCTGGGATGGTCTAATTGGCCAAGGATATCATTGACGAATGGATTTTCATTGAGAAGAGGCTTGGACAAATGAAAATGCAGAAAATAAAACAAAGAAAATTGATTTTATCTTAGAAATTCGGAGCTTGATCTTCCGCCTAATTTTTGACCCAATAAATGACCAAATCTATTAGTGAAACCTCCTCAAAAATGTTCTCTTTGATTTTATCTTTCCAATGGGTCGTCCTCGACCTCATTTGGCCAAACAAAACTCAATCTATAAGCTTCCAAAGTAGATGAGCTAATTTTGGCACAAATCTACAAATTCTATTGTTGGGTTACAAATTAGAATTTTAATTAAAAAATTAATCCTAAATTTGAATTCTAATTATTTAATAATTAATTCTAATTTGATTGTTAATCATAAATTAAACTAATTATTTAATAAACTATTATTAATCTAACTAACTATTATAATTATTTATTTATTTACTAATTAATATTAATCTAAATAATTGCCCACGGGGCTTTGGATTGACGGTGAATGGGTGTGTTGTTAAGGCACTCCTTGCAATAGGTCATCTGTTCAAATCCCCCATGGGTACTTAGGTTAGTCTTAACGTAGAAAAAAAAAAATTAATCTAAATAATTAAATTTTATATTTAAATTAATTAATATAAAATTTTATATTTAAATTAATAAATATTAAATCTAATGTTCAATTAACACTACTTACTATTTTATAACTACCTTACCCCATTTCACTTATTCCACTCCGCTCACGTATGAATGAGTTTTGAAAACAATTCAAATGAAAGTTTAATATAACCCATGCCTTTTAACTTTTCTCGATCGTCATTGGGGAAGTATGCGATCGGCGGTTTATAAAGGTCTGTTCTGATTAGAACTTTTGATACGATCTGAGGTCACGATGCGATCGAAAGAAAATTTTATTATTTATTTGTTATTATATATGCTTTATGAGTTAAATGTTAATTTAATTAATTTAATTATATTTATTATATTAATTAATTTAATTAATTTAATATTTAACATTAAACTTTAATTTTTTATTTTATTTTTTTTAGTTTTTAAATTATAGTCATTTCGATATTCTTGGTTTTGAGATCAGTAATCAATTTTGGAAATTGGAGTAAATTTCTAAAATCCCAATGTTTTATGATTTGGCTCTATGAGTAAAAAAATGAAAAATGTTAGTAAGAACTAACTAGGGGTTAATATTTAAAATAAATGTATTATTGGATTAATTTATTTACAAAAAAGAGATATTGTACATTTTGCGCATTTTTGACCGAGACGACATAAATGATTGGACTTCAAAGGAGTGCCATTTACAAACTAGTTCACCAAATGACGTGAAACAAGTGTCAATGGGAAGCTTATAAAAAATCAATCTTAATAAAGAAATAAAAACAAGAATCCAAAGAAAATGAAAAATTAATAAAAACGTAGGGTAATCAACTAAATAAAATCCTAAAAGGTGTGTAGCCAAAATTTTATACAAAGGGTCTCCATTATTTGAGGTGAACAAGTCAAAATGGAAGGGTTGTGTTTTACCTCAACAATGGTGACACAAAAGAGAAGAACCAGTTATCCCCCTCTCCTTACTCTACTTGACTAAGTTGACAAGGGTTAACTGAAAATAGAAAACCAATTAGAGTAGGCAATACTAGTTAAGAGTGCAAGCATCATGGTTCCACCGTGATTTTCTCTTAAGGGAACATATTTTCCATCAGGGTATCATCGACTAAAAGAAACAAAATATTATCATAAAGAGAGGGAATAGAAATATAACCAAGTGTTGATAGTTTTACAAGTTCCTCTTGGATTTCACCATGCTTGTCTCAAGAAGCCAAGGACAATTTCATGTAGAAACTATCCTATGGGTGCAGAAGCAAACAAGCCAAGGAAAGAAGTAAGAAAAAAGAAAAACAAAGGAAACAAAACAAGAAAGAAAACACTACTACTCATAAGCTAAGCAGAGCATGGGCCAACTCACGTGAAGTGATATTTCCAATGCAGCCACTGGTGCATTGGTTGACCCATGTAGGCAAAAACATGATTGAAAAGAAATATATTCAAGCATACCAATAGACAAGAAAGATAAAACAATGCAAACTAAAATGTTTGAAGCTTGAATTCATCCACAGAAAGATAAATCTTGAAAGCACATGAAAGGCACTTTCCAGATGTATCATGGTGTCCTATCAATTTTCACATGGAAGACAAGCACGTACGCACCTTCAGACATGAGAAACAAGAAAACATAAAGAAAGAAGAATATTTTCACTTCGCAACAGTGCTTGCTATGTATGACTTCTATAATGCATTAACAATATGATTGTATGATTTTGGTGGAGGTTGTGAAAAATGTGATATGGATTCATCTTAAATGTGAACAAGAGAGTGGTGAGGAGCTTGGAGAGATTCAAAAAGTTTCTGATCGGAAGTAGAAATAACCTCAAGGATATGAGAACCTGACATAACCATTAGATCGGGCTAAAGTTTCTTGACAACTTGAGGGGTTTACACTTCATCAGAAGATGAGTCATCGAATACCAGTGGTTTGGAAAGATCAATAGAAAGTGAATTAGAATTGTGATTAGATGAGTGAGTGAAAATATCATGACAACCACAATAAGAAAATTCGAGATGAACAATGGCATCCACATGATTTGACGAATCATGTAGAAGGAGAAATGAAAAAAAAAGAAATTTCAACCTCTATGTTTTCAGAAATGTAAGATGAGAGGTTGGGTGGATCCGAGGGGAAATATTTTCCCTCTCTGTAATCAAATGAAACACTGACATTCTATGTGTTTTTTGAACGATCGGAAGTGGAAACATCGAGAGATGAATTTTCACAATGTGGAACATAAATGGAAGAATCGTGGAAGATGTTAGGATAAAGCAGATGAGGTGTAGAAGAAAGCAAGTCATCCTTCACCAGAGATTATTATTGAGGCTCCCACACATACTCATCAAAAATATTAGCACAGGTTGGTTGTTCAACAACAAATCTATCCACAACCTGATCCTCATGAACATCACAACTAGAATCTGGAATGGATGAACACAACACACCAAACTCCAGAGGATCAAAGGAACTAAAGGATCAAGGCTGGGTGGATGAGATGACATGACAACCATCAGGCTTGTAGTCCAAATCTACACAGAAATCTAGAGTAGGTGGAGTAGGATAAGATGGTGATAGATCAATAGGTGGGTTCACAACTTCTCCCACCTCATCCTACAGAGCTAAAGTTTCTTGATTAAAAGGGGATGGAGGGTCACTTGGGAAATAAACTTCATCCATCTCAAATTCTAAAGTTTTAACACTCAGGTATTGTTGGGAGAGAGTTGGAAGTTTCTAACTTGTGTCAATTTTTAGAAATGTAAACAAGATATTGAAATGTTCCCTCCAAAAATTTCTAGTCAACTTAACGTGCCCTTTGAATGTGAAGGTGAAAAACCCACAAGTGATGTCATCCAAGGGGACATCATGCTTGTGACAAAATCCAGCAAAGGAAATTGCGTGCCTGAATAGGGGTGTTCCATTATAGTGAGTGAATTTGTATTTGGACAAGTCATCTACGACATCCACCAACTAATCAAAATCAACAGTGTGATAAAAACATGTCGGGGTTTTGGTTAGGACATAAGACATGAATGATGTGCAGAAATTCAAAATAGACTTCAAGGGCTTAGCTTTTCATTTGACCCTCCTTCTAGCACCAGAAATGTTGACGGTGCTCGACTTGCCAACATTTAAGGGATCTGCTCAGTAAGAAGTCCCAACTAGACCTCAGACTATTTGGAGTAGGAGACCTAGTAGTGGGTGGTAATGTAATGCCTTGACCATGGTAGCGCACATAGATGAGTATGATAACTTTGGACTGAAGCAAGTGTGTGACCTTGTAGCTAGTCAAGTGAGATGCATGGGGGTTCTAACACACGAAGCAAAAAAGGAAATGTGCCCCTTAAAAGCTTATAATAGTACGTAGCTCGAAAGGAGCACACAAGTGGAATGACATCACAAGATAAATGCATAATAGTCCACAAATTGAAGTGACATGTTAATCCAACAACACACATTCAAAAGGATTCATACAATTGCATACAAATTAGTTCATAAGCAAATTCATAATTTAAACAACATACATTGCTAAAGAAACCAGAATAGTCCAACTACAATAACATCATATGCATGAAAGTGTGTTGGCTCTGTTATTATTATTATTATAAGTGAAAGTTATACCCATACATACACCATTGATGACCACTAGCCCAAATAGTGGAATTTTACAGTCAAGAAAACCTACTCCTCTAAAGAAGTATACTCGCTCTACGCTGTGGAGAAGCCAAGGCTCGTCACAATACTCTCAATCCTTTTCTAAGCTTAAGCCTAGCCAAAATCTTGGCTCCCAAAATCCCATTCTAAGAGTTATGAGGTTCTATTTATAACAAAGGGTGGGTGACTGTTGACATTCCCCTTTGTGACTCTTTGACTACCCTCATGACTCTTCAACTTCATTACAAATAACTAATTACATAATACGATGACTTTTCATATTCCACTAATCACACTTGGAATTTAACTTACAACATATTTACAAATAATATTGCATTTTTTGCATTTACCCATGTGAGACAAAATAGGCTAGAGACAACCTAACAAGAAAAAACACCATGACTCCGAAGTTTAGGGACAGACCAACTCAGTAACATCTTCTTGGTGCTTCTCTGTCATGTACTCATGCCAAGCTTTATGTTGTGAGATCATGTCCCAAAACTACTTGATGGTGTCTTTTTGATAGCAGACCCTTGCCTCCATAGCATCTGGGTTTATGGTCTTGGAACCTGTATGTAACTCATCCTGAAGAATGTGCAGCATGGTGTTGACCATGACACGACTACCAATGTTATTCTGCATGTTATGTGCGATAAGCTCCAAGTCATCCCTTGTGCCCTTTTTCCTTAGCTGCTACATGTAGCTGTCAATCTCTAGCCATAATTAGTTAGTGTGTTTAGCCTTGGTGAGGGAAACGATTGGAGGGATCCTATGTATTCTCACCATGACATCTAAAATCTTGTACAACCATGCATATGAGGCCTATATGTTGGCGACGAATGGGGCAAGCTTCTCAGAGTTCTCGATCAACATCTAGACCTTTGCCTTCTCTAGCTCTACCTAAGGCTTCATCATCTTTGGCAAGTGAAGTGGGGCACCTTTGTACCACATTTTCCACTATTGCACATGGGCGATAACAGCATGAACAACTCTAACAGTTTGGAAAAACTCTTTTCTTCGCTGTTGTAATCCATGCACATGAACAAATGCCTTATGCACGGTGACAAATCTATCATAGAGCTCTCTGAGTTGTTTGTCCTCTTTCCTAGACGCCTACACGTTATTTTCCACTTGTTCATTCTTGACCAAGAGGAACTGAACATTAGAGCTTATGTCTCCTGCAAAGGCCAAGGTGGCATCGGCAATCGCAGTTGGATTCTTTATGACATATCACACTATCATCCTTTCCTTCATGAATACAGGTGACGCCTGATCATTTGAAAAGTGTTTCCTCCACACCTGTACTATCTTCTTCTGCAACTCATTGAATGAAAGATAGTACACGTCCATAAGCAGATCATCATCAAGGAGAACAACCTCTCCTTACTCGCTTGGGACTAGTTCTGACACTGGAGGTGGACGAGATTGAGAGGTGACCTTGGATGCTCTTGTTATGAGGTCATTTTCTTCATTCTATGGCTCATTGCCCAACTCCATGTCTGTCACTTCGATAAATTGCTCAATCTGCTGAGGAAGCTCTCGATCTTGCATATGTTCACCTTATTCTTCGGTTTTCGGTTTTTCTGACTCGTCAACCTGTATGGGTGATATGAAACCTCTTGCATGACCATATTGTTTGTGGAATAGATTAGTAGAACATGCTGAGGCTTCACACCGCTAAACCTTCTGATGAAGGTGCCACTAGGTGAGGCATACCAGTCTACAATGTTAAGTATTTCCTCCATCTCTTCTTGGGACATGCAAGGCAGATCATGCTCAAAGATCAACTTGTACAATGGGATGATGAAATGGTCAGTTATCCTTGCCATTACTCCTCAATAGTTGCATTCAGAAAGGAACCTGTAATAAATGTTGATGACAAGCTCTTTCTGTGTCCATTTCTATCTCATGCCAGGAAGCTAGTGCTGGGTATATATTGCATCCACTAAATATGCAAACATGTATAATTTCGCTTGCTCAACCTTGGGCGGATTCCAAGCATTAGTCACATGGAATTTCAACAGATGAGCCAACAAGTCTAAGCAATTGAAGGGCCTTCCATCTCTCACCAACTGGTCTAACAAAACTACCCAACCTTCAAGAAAGGTCTTGGTGCTCTCTTGACCACATAGTTGGTATGCAAATATGATCAAGAATTGATAGGCCTTCCTAAGATACTTTGTCTTGTAAACATGATTGGGTTTCTATCCAAACTTTGACGGCTCTTTGACTCAATGCTTGACTATGTTTCTCATGTTCACCTGGCTATGAGTGGCATAGAAAGGTTTTTCCATGTGCCTCGCTGGCTAAGGTAAATGATACATCTGATGATAGTTCTATGCATTGAGGTGTCAAGCTCTATCGCACTCGTACTTCTCATTGTCATAGTTTATGGATCTGTGTGTGAGGCAATCTAGCTGATAATGTCTGAACATGGGAAGGTGGTGTACTTGCATGGAACATTGTAAAAGCATGACTGTTGGATACTAATATAAAACTACAAGTCCTCTAATTCCTCCCTAATGTCCTCTACAATGATATGCTTGATCTGCTTCAATGTAAACTTCATGCCCTTCTCAATGAGGAACTCAATGTCTGCATAAACTGAAAAGTTCACTGAGACCTTCTCAACTTCTTCCCTAGTACTACTCTTAATAGTTTCCTTCGATGCATCTCTTTTGCAAGCCATGTTAACTATAAATGTTAGAGGGATGCTCAATAACTTTTGTTCCTTGAGATAGAGAGGAAAATCATGGCATGTAAATGTTATCTTAAACCAAAATAACTTCAAGACAAGATCAAAGAAACAAACTAGGAAAATGTTGGGAGGGATTATGCAATCCTAGTTGACAAACATGACTAGATTCCTCCTGGAACTACGCAATGTGAATTTTATTCTGGGCACAAGCCAAGAGAGATGGTGCATTGCATAGTCTCAGTGTCTAGGACCAGGAGACTCGCTCTTGGAACTGTGCAGTGAATAGTCGGAGTCAGGCCACGGCAGCCTCTGCGAAAATTGATAAGTCAAGGTTGAGGCCTTTAGCTCCCTGAATGTGGAAATAATGTAATGGAAAGTGAGATTTGGGCAAGGGAAACCTAGATCTACCCAAGAGGAGTGTGAAAATGAGTAGATCTAAAGACTAGTGAGATTTTGAGTGAAGATCGGACTGAGTGGTGATGCATGTAAGTAAAAAAAGTGTAGGAATCAATCAAAATGAAGGAAAATGAAGCATGTGGAGAGAGATTCTGTAACAACGACAGTTGGTGAAAAAATGGGTAATGCATGCGATACTCGTGAAAGGAAATAAAAAACTTAAAACAACACTTCTACAAGCTAAAGAAAGTTAAAAATTGAGAAGTCATTCAAAAAAACAAGTGAAACAACACTCTCATAAGCTAAACAAGAAAAAGCAACAGAAAAGAGATCAAAGACTAGAAACACAAGACTTACCCAGAAAAGCAACGACAATCACACTAAAGGTTCCTTAATATCCTCGGGAATGCCATAGCTCCAAGATTTAATGTGAAAATGAACTCTAGCTACATCGATTAAATTGATTTGGTCGATTTAGGGTTTATGATGCAAAGGCCAAAAGTCAAGGAAAAAATGACACTTGGCGGAAGTTTCCAAAATCACTCAAGTGTCTCCTCTAGGTTGCTAAAAATGGATCCCTTTTTTCTAGGGATGCATTTTCACTTTTTTTTTTTTTTTTTTTTTTTCGGGAAAAGATGTCATCCATTTCTGGGAGAGATTGCATGGTTCTGGGAAGGAATGGGAAACTCACTGGCCCATGCACTAAGTAGCTTCTGAGCAAGAGGCGTCAGTACAATTTCTTGGTTGAGTTGTTTTGGGCTGCCTCGTAGTCTCTACACAATTTCCCAGGTGAAGGTTGGATGTCAACTGGCTCTGTGCAATTTTGGAGTTGAAGGCTCATTGTCAGCTTGGACTGTACAATTCTATAGAGCAAGGCTAGTTGCGCTTAAGGATTGCACAGTTCTCTAAGGCAATACTAAAACTGGGTTGAAACCAAGTCAATAGATTGGCTTGTGGGTTAGCTAGTAAGTCAAGCAGATACAAGCCATGACGCAAAGATGAGGGTCAATCAAATCACAAGGACCTAGGTCAGCACAAGGCGAGCTACTGTAATTTAGAAGGGAGGCTCCAAAATGAAGCATATGAAAAATTTTGGAGGGTCGTTGTAGTTATTACAACATATTCATTGAGGGATACCATTAATTAACATGAGGCGAACCACCAATGATGAAAATGTATCACATTGTACCTAGTATAACCAAAAAAATGTGAATAAATGGGAAACTATTGAACACTCATGGATTCGATTAATCATGATTTGATGAGGTAAGCCCAATATCGATCATGAGGAATCACACCATTGAGGAATACAAGCTCTAATGTACTATTATTTTCTAACTTTGTCTACTGGATAATGAGCTAAGGTCGACAAGAGAAGATCCATTAAAGGGCCTCAATGTATCCCCCATTAGTCGACACATAATATACTAGGAGATTATGTGAACATATGAATTCACGAAGTACAATTGATATAAGGATGGTTGACACAAAATATCAACCAGAGACTGCAGATCGATGACTAAGGTTTAGAGTTCCCTTGAACATATTTTGGCATGACAAAAAAGCTACTTGGTAACATTAAATAATGAGGAACATGTGATACCATGCAACAAAGTAGGAGGCATTGAAGTGCACTCTATAATGACTAGAAGAGTAACCAACTAGTGGAGTAAAATTGCTCATATACAACATACAACTCCTAGGAAATATAAGACCCATATGTAAGGTACTAACTTGACTAGGTGCCACATTCAAGGAAAATGGGCTACCATTTAAAATGATAAATGATCAACATTTTTCCTAGTCCCTTTTTATTAGTTGATATCTCCTTCATAGTTTATCTAGCGTGAAAGAAAAGATTTAATCTTAATATTCTATTTTTTGTTAATTTCTAACAATCCCATAAAAGAGGTAAAAGGATACTCAATAGGGTGTCTTGTTTGTGATTTATCTAGATTAAAGAAGAGGTAGTAATATTCTCAAAAGGGTGTCTTCTTTATGGTTTAATAAGCTCGAAGAAGAGGTAGTAGTATGCTCATGATCTAGGTGGATATTGGTGGCCACCCACCTATTCCATGTGGACCCCCAACGCTGTTTTATATTAGTTTCTTATTTTTTAGCACAATTTCCTATTTTGGTAATTGTTTATTTTTGGTATTTTTTGGGTCCTGAACTTTCGAAGCCATTTTGAGCCACCATTATTTATCAAAAATGGGATATACACATGATCATAACAAATAATATTGTAGAAGAATTTAATGAACCCTCCCACATTTACCCACTCTTACAAGCTCACCAGGGTAAACATGAGATGAGTGTCACTATGATATGACCTGACCTCCAAGTTCCAATTATAGAAATGCGGTCATCACACCGAAAACCTTACAAACATCCCTCAAGAACTAGATACCACTCAGGGGTATGCAAACAACCCCAAGTTGTCAATCCCTAATTTGGGGCTCTCTCACTAGAGAAACTCCCCATCCACATGCAAACCATAGCACTTGTATTTATGAGGTCCCAATTACATGCATAGGCCTACCTCCATGCGATTATGATTGAAATTTTCTAATTTTGTGCGAGAAGTTACAAGACCCATGTCGATTTTTCAGGAAAGCTACCAAACCACTACCTAGAACTACCTGTAACTTTACAAAATCATGATTAACATGATAACAAAGCCAACCATACAAAACTTGAACAGGATATTCACTAGGACATGGCTATTACACAATAGACATTTCGTCAAACATATGGTAATCAAGTAAGTTATAGGTAATTAATACATATTTGAACATGAAGGTACGCACTTTATCTGAGAATCACCAAGAAGGCTCTATTCCTTCTCTAACTTGTTGCAATAACACTTGTTAGCGCATGCATTCCTTAAGCATTCATTAACTTACAAAAATCATATCAAGATCTATAGGCATAGTACATCATATAACTAGCATATAGCTTAGCATATAAACCAAAATAAAAACCATGGAAAATAAACCATAATGTCAACATGATAAACAACATAAATGCTCATAGATTATAATTAGAAAATAACTCTTATTAACATACGAAAACACCAACCAAGTCAAGGAATTCCTAGTACCACCTAACCATAGATTGGGTTGAACCAAATATCTCTTTCAGCTAATCACCACTGCACCATATTCGAAGCATGAATGTGGGATCTCATGATTTAAATAATAACAATAAAAAAAAACTAAACTAGGGCTTCCAGAGGCCAGACCATCTCACCGTCAACCATAGTGATTCCACCTCTATGGTCTAGAGTTTACTAACGTCAACTAGATCAATCTCTAGCCATGTTGTTCAGGTCTCCCAAAACTGGTAACTCAACCCACATCCTTCCAAGACTCCAGAGAATTTGTTCCAACTGTAACTCTAGGAATTAATAAGTCAACCCACCAAGCATTCAAGACTATTTGCTACAACTTACAACCCTAGGAACTTGTAACTCAACCAAAGTTATTCCAGGGATTCCAAATCATTTGTTCCAACCCACATCAATAGGGAACCCAAGAACCAATAATAAAAACAAGTGGGAAACCCACAACACAATGGTTATCCATGAAATGGTAAGGAAAGGTTGAAACTACTATCAATCTAGGAAATCCTCCATCCCAATGATATCACATAACCAAGGAATCATGTGCATGCATCATGCACTAATTAAACATCATGGAAATCACATGTGAAACCTCAACATGTCCTCAGGAATCCTATTAACTCTCTCTGTCTATCCATCTTCCCATGGATGATAAGTTGTATTGAAATCAAACAACGTCCCCAAGCCTAGAAACAAATCCTTCCAAAACTTGGAAGTAAACTTAGCATCTTTGTTTGATATGATCTTAATGGGAACACCATGCAACCTCACTATCTCCATTATGAAAATCTAAGTTACCTCACCAGATAAATTTGTAGAATTTACTACAATGAAGTGAGCTACCTTGCTCAACCTATCAACCACAACCATGATCGAATAATGTTTTCTCAATGTCCTTGGAAAACTTGTAATGAAGTCCATGTGAATGACCTCCCATTTCCATTCAGGAATTAGAATCAATAACAACAAACTAATTGGATTATTACACTCTACCTTCACCTATTGATAGTAAAATAATCTAATAGCATACTCTACCACTTCCTTCTCCAAGTTCGGCCAATAGTAGAATTTCTTCACAACTATCAAAGTCTTCTCATATCATAGCTGATCTGCGTATGGATTGAAATGAAACTCCCTCAATATAAGCTTTTTCAATTCACTATTATCCAACACATAAATCACGCTCCTGAATCTCACGAAGCCATTTGTTGTGAGGTGATATGCCTCATACCTATCACCTTCACCCTATTTCTACAATATCATCTTTAGTTGTTGGTACATGTGATCATGATGCCCTGCACATAAGATTGAATCCTGAAAATATAGTCCATATGCACTCATAGTTGCAATATGATTCACCTATACTCTCCTGCTGAGAGAATCTGTACCCTTTTTCTCCTTGCCTTAGATGTACCTAATCTCAAAGTCAAATTCACTGAGGGTATCCAACTATCTAGTTTGTCGAGAATTCAGATTGGTTTGGTCAAACAAGTACCTTAGCTCACTAGGATCACTCATCAAGACAAACCTCCTTCCAAGAATATAATGTCTCCACATCTTTAATGCATGAATGCTAGTTTCTAACTCTAGATCACGAGTCACATAGTTTTTCTCTTGCTTGTTCAACTTGCTTAACTCATAGGGTTATGCAGAATCTATGATTGTAGACAAAGTATCTTCCCTTGGCCTGGTCAAATGACCTAGAACAACATAAAGAAAAAAAAGTTGATGTTTTCCTTAAAGTAAATAGATAACCAGATGAAGCCTACCTGGAATATGTCGTATGATTTCCTCATTCCTTAGATTGTATGCTCCAATCCTAGCTTTGATGGCTATAATTAGAACATGCACAATCATACATCATGAGCCAATTATATATGGGATCTACATAGAACCATCTAATTAATTTATTGAATAGATCAACATGGTATTGAAATACTTGAAATCATAACATCATATATAGGAAAACATAGAACTCTTTGCATTAATAGAAATGGAGTGAGTTACAAATAAAAATATTTGTTGATCTTGTAGAGGAGCTTCTCCAAGTTTACTTGTAATTTCCTCACCATAAAGTTCACCTTTAGTTTCCCTAATGCATGGAATAATGTCTCTCACAATGGTAGCACAAGGGTAGAATTAATCTCCAAAAGTCAACAACAACCAACCAGGTGCCTGTGGAATGAGGTAAATATATAGATGATGGAGGTAGTTCATGAATTCTTATCCTTTAACCATTATAGGCTTGAGATCCACTCTTGATGGCAAGATGAGATCAAGGGATAATGGATGAAAACTCTAAGGTAGGATAGGATAATATTGGGGAATTTTATCCAGGTTAAATAGCTGCAACATATACTAGAAGCTTATGGAAGAGGAAGCTTTCAGATTCTTTTTTCTTCCCAAATTTCTAGAATCAGTGCACCCCCAAGATTGAGCAACTTGTAGTTGATCAATGCCAGCCCAGAGTAGGACAGCCCAGTAGTAAACACTGGCCAAGGGTCAGGGTACATTGGGCCTAAAAATGACTGAAATGAAGTAGTTATAGGCATAAACTTGGGGATTAGAAATATTCATTCTTAGGGATTTGTACAAGGGTGATGAAAATGGGTAAAAGGATGTTGATTGAACTAGTTTGTAGGCCTATTGACTAGATGTGACAAAGTGGCCTATAACACATAGCATACCCCTTGTCATTCCTACATCATGACTCCATGAAGTCCTTGCTTGCAAGCATATGTAATAACCACAAATTCTTTATCTAGGTCTGTAATCTTCAAGGCTAGAGCATTTGTAAGAAAATGCTTCAATAGCTCAAAACTAGATACACACTCCTCTATCCATTCAAGCTTCTTCCCTTTTCCTTGCAAAAATGTGATATGATAACCAATCCATGTGAAGTTCTTGATCAACCTATTGTAATAACCTACTAGTCCTATGAATGATCTGCACGCATCCACATTCCTGAGAGTTGGCCACTCGATGATAGATTTAATCTTTTCCATGTCCACTATTATCCCTTCCTTGGAAACAACATGTCCCAAGTAATGAACTTTAGTTTGAAATAAATTGTACATGTTGAGCTTAGAATACAAGTACTACTCTCTAGAAAATCTAAATACTACTATTAGTTGTTCTTCGTGCTCTTCCTCATTCTTAGAATATATCAATATGTCATCAATAAACACTATCACAAACTTTCCCAGATAAAGATGCAACAACTTGTTCATAAACACATGAAACTATTTGGATAATTAGTAAGAACAAAAGGAATCACTACGAACTCATAATTCCCATAACTGGTACATAATGAAATCTTGTAAATCTATTCTTCTTTGATGTGAACTTGATGATATCTAGATCTCAAGTGAATGTTCAAGAACATTGTTTCTCCCTTCAACTGATCAAACTAGTCAACAATATGCAAAAATGGATACCTATTCTTGATGGTCACCTTTTTCAATTTCCTATAATCATTGCACAATTTAAGAGTACCACCCTTCTTCATTACAAATAATATTGGTGCACCCCAAGGTGGCATACCCAACCTTACGTATTATCATTAGCATTTCCTTCAGCTGCAACTTTAATTCCACCAACTCTAAAGTAATCATCCTTTTAAGGTTCCTTTGCTATTGGTGTTTCCCTTAGCATCAAATCAATAGAGAAGTACAGTTGCCTATGAGGTGGTAACACTGGAATCTCTGCCGGAAACACATCTTGAAATTGGTGCAACACCAAATACTTCTTCAATACTTCATCATCCTCCATGTCCTTCCCTTTGCCATTAGAAATATGCACTGCAAATAATAAGAATCCTTTCTTGTGTCTGTGCTTTTCTTCCATAGTTGTAACCATCCTTACTGATGTAGGATTCTTCTTTCCTTTCAAGATTATCCTTTCTCCATCATCATCCAAGCATTCAATAGCCTTTTCATATAAATCCACTTTAGTCTTGTGAATGAATAACCAGTCCATACCTAAAAGCATATCATATGAATGAAAAGGAATCACATTTAGATGTGCTGAAATAGGCATACCATTCGGCTCAAATGTACAAAATATCACCCAATGATAAACTCTTCTCTTGTCCATGTAGTTAGATGCACCAACCAAATTTTGCATGCACTTCCTTATTCAAGCAACACTTATCCACTAGGCTAGGGCTGATATAACTATAGTTATATCTAGGGTCAATCAAAATAGAAAAAATTGTATCATGAATCTTACCTTTCATCTCAATAATGGTTGCTTGATGATAAGCATGCTTGTTGTCTTCCATTGCATAAATATGCGGAATATAATGACCAATGTCTCCAATTGTTTGTGCCTCTTGAGCAATGTGAAATTGAAGTCTGCCACCTTGATCCTATGGAAAATCTCTCTTGTGATTCTCTCCTCCACAAGTCCAACACCTCAAAAGGCTTCCTACAATTGCCCTTATCTTGCTCCTTAAGCTGAGACTCATGTCCTCTATAAACTACATTGAATTTCTTATAACATGATATGTTCTCCTTATCACTTTCATCTTGAGTTCTTCCTCACTTCTTAACCCATTTTCCTTTATTCTTCTCATTCCCTCTCCAATCCATGTTCGAATTGGATTTTTTATTTGACTACTCATAACAATGCTTCAACTTCTTAATGAATTCCTACAATACTCGATGCTCACCAAACTCTATCTGATCTTTAAATGCTAAAGTAAATCGAGACTATGATGAAATAATCTTCACAAGGATATCAACTCATACATAAATGTCATGATCATTACAAGAAGTAACCTACATGCATGCATGATGAACACATAAATAATTGACACGTATGTCTAACCATATGCATTAGCCCATCGAGTCCAAATGTTAGAACCTGAAAGCTTCGATACTAATCTGTAGCAATCCCTCTCACAATTACCCACTTTTCTAAGCTTGAAAGGGTAAACATGAGATGAGTGCCACTATGATATGACTCGACCTCCATGTTCTAGTTATAGAAGTCGGGTTGTCACACCGACAAGTTTATAGACAACCCTCAGGGACTATAGCTAACTCAGGGGCCTACAAACCACTCTAGGTGCTCAATCCCTAAGCTAGGGCTCTTCTTACCATATAATCTTCCCAACCACATACACAACACAACATGGGTGTGGTGATGAGGTTTCAGTCACATGCATAGGCTTACCTCCATGTGATTATGAACAAAAATTTCTAGTTATGTTCTAGCAGTTACGAGATCCATGTCGCTTTTTCAAGAAATCCTCTAGACCAATACCCATAATTTCTTATAAGTTTCCAAAATAGATTAACATGATAACAAGCTAACCATAACAAACTTGAACAAGATATTGACTAGGACATGTTTATTACACAACAAACATTTCATATAACATATTGAAAATAATTAAGTTATAGGTCATGATTGCATATATAAATGTGAAGGTTTAAACTTCATTTGAGAATCACGAAGAAGGATTTATGCCCTGTTTAACCAGCTACAATAACACTTGTTATCACTTGTATTCCTCAACCATTCATTCACTTATAAAAAACATATGAAGAGCCATACGTAGAGTACATCATATAACCAACATATAACTTAGCATATAAACCGGAATATAAAGTTACCATGGAAATTAAGCCATAATGCCATCATGATAAACAACATAGTTGCTCATAGATTATGATTGGAAAATAGCTCTTATTAACATATGAAAATGGAAACCAAGTTAGGGACTTCCACATAAAACCCAACCACAGATTGGGTTGAACCAAATTTCTCTTTCATTCAATCACCCCATGCCATATTCCAAGTAAAAATGTGGGAGCTCATGTGTTAAACCAAAACAAAACCAAACTAAGGCTTCTAGAGGCCAAACCACCTCAACCCTCTACTGTAATGATTCCATTTCTACAAACCATAAATTAGTAACATCAACTAGATTGGTCTCTACCTAAGTTGTCCAAGGCTCCAAGAACTAGTAACTCAACCCAAAATCTTCCAGAGATCGAGAGTGTTTGTTGTTGGCATTATGTTTCTGGTATGGTTATATGTTACAGATGTTGTACTTGATGGCAACACACATGGCATGGCTCTCAATATGATGAGAATTAAGAAGTACGCAGGAGAATAGTTCAGAAGATGCATACCCACAGGTACGCCGTGCAAGGACCGCGTCCAGACACGCAGGTTACCCATTCATGAGGTGCGTACCCCCAGTGCACACACTTCAAGGCAGTAAAGCGTGGCACACGTGGGGTTCCTTATGTTTAACCCTTGGTATTTAGCCGATGGTATTGTGTTATTATGGTTTTGGCCCATGGTATTGTTTTATATTATTATTATTATTGAGCCCCATGATCCATGATTTGAGGAAGAGCTTGCCTATATAAAGAAAAGGAGGTCATTTGGCTTGGGTATGATTTTGGGTTAAATATCTTAAGATCTGAAATATTGGGTTATTGTTTCAAAAGCTCGATCTATATGAAAGTGAAGTGGAAAGTGAATCTGTGAAGGGTGCTCTCTCGAGCGCTGCAGCAGCGGAAGTGCGGAGGCGCCACAGGGACACCACAGAGGCGCCACAGAAGGCGCAGTGCGGAGACAACACAGAGGCGCCACAGAATGCGCAGTGCGGAGACGCCACAGAGGCGCCATAGAAGGCGCAGTGCGGAGGCGCCACAGAAGGCGTAGTGTGAAGGCGCCACAGAAGGGCAGTGCGGAGACGCCACAGAGGCGCCATAGAAGGCACAGTGTGGAGACGCCACATAGGCGCCACAGAAGGCGCAGTGCGGAGACACCACAGAGGCGCCACAGAAGGCACAGTGCGGAGGCGCCATAGAAGGCATAGTGCGAAGGTGCCACAGAAGGCGCAGTGCGGAGACACCACAGAGGCTCCACAGAAGGCGTAGTGCGGAGACGTCATAGAGGCGCCACAGAAGGTGCAGTGCAGAGGCGCCACAGAAGGCGCAGTGCGAAGGCGCCACAGAAGGCGCAGTGCGGAGACGCCACAGAGGCGCCATAGAAGGCGCAGCTGCGTAGGTGCGCGACGCCACAGAAGGCATAGCTGCGGAGGTGCGCAGCGCCACAGAAGGTGAAGTGCGTAGTGACGCAGGCCAGAGAAAAGGAAATTGCGTATCTCTCTTAAGATATTTTGTTGACTGATTTTTTTGTTGATAAGGTGTTCTGGGCTTAGTTTACTGTTATTGTGGATCTGGTTATCTGGGTGACTTACTGGTACTTAATGATCATTTGATGTTTATGGATCCAGTTTGAAAATTTATGAAAAGTG
>APFE031728044.1:0-11971 GCA_000404065.3 Pinus taeda | reverse complement strand
CCAAGTAGTTGTTAAGACTAAATTCGATTTTAATTCACAATTTAATTCAAGGAAAAATTAAATTGGAATATTCTTATAGCCATATTTCAACACCATGATCAACAATTGTCCATCGTCACATTGTGACAAAGGTTTTCTCGATATGAAAATCAATCATGGTCCAACATGGCATTGTGATAAGGATTATCTCAATATGAAAATGAGTCGTGGTCAACCAAGTTTATTTTAGTGTTTATAATATTTATCTTAGGGTTTATATATGTTAGGTTTATAATATTAGTCCCTTGGGTTTATTATTCCCTTGGGTTTATAATATTAATCATGGTCAACCATGGTCAATCGTAGCCAACCATGTTCAACCATGGTCAAACCATATGGATATGGAAATCAACCCTCGTCAATCGTGGTCCAATGTTGTGTTTCAACAAAGATTGTCTCGATATGAAAATCAATCATGGTCAACCATGGTTAACCATGGTCCAACATTGCATTGTGACAATGATTGTCTCTATATGGAAATGAACCATGGTCAACCATGTTTATTTAGGATTTATAATATTTATGTTAGGGTCTATATATGTTGGGTTTATAATTTTTATCCCTTTGGTTTATTATTCCCTTTCGTTCACAATATCAGTGCCTTGGATTTTTTTAGATAAGGGTTCACATTCCTAAGGTTTAATATTATTCCCTTAGGTTTATAGTTCTTGGGTTTTTAGTATTAATCCCAATTGTTTGTTATTTCTTTGGGTCAAACATAGTGAATCATAGTCAGCCATGGTCAACCATGCTCAAATGTCACTTTGTAACAAAGATTGTCTCAGTATGAAAATCAACCATGGTCAACCACAGCCAACCATAGTCTAATTTCACATTGTGATAAAGAATTAATTATTATATTATTATTGTTTATGTATTTAATAAATTTTTATTAAAAATATATTGTTTAATAATAATTATAATAACTATATTTATGTAATTATCATTAGTAAATTATTATTTATATTTAATAAAAATATTTATTATTACAACTTATAAATAAAATATTATGTTTTTCTAAAAACAATTATAATTTTTATTTTTAATAAATAAGTAATTATTTATTTGTACATTTTATAAAAATTGAATAATAAATTATTATTATTATTATATATTTTTCAATGGTTTATGTAATAGATACAAATGAATACTTATGCATAGATCAACCACATTTACTAAAATAATTATTGTTATTACTAAATAATTATATTTATTAAAAGAGCCAGTAGAGATACGAGGTAGAGAACATAGAGAGGATCTATGCTCTATATCAGACCACGAGCCACAAGCATTACTTCTTTGTACCTATAGCCATATTTCCAGATAGAGAAAGAGAGTGAAGCGACCTCACCTTCTAGCTGGTTTTTCTCCCAAAAGGGTTTCCCAGAGAGCATATATTGTGTCATGTGTGTGTTTGTGTGTGTGTGCTTATTTTGTTGTTCGCTACTTCTATGCATAATTTCTATTCACATGCATGCAATGATTACAGTTAAATCCATAGATCTTAAAGTTTAATAAATTGTAATAGTGTGGAATTTTAAGAGTTTTAATATAATATTATTAGATTGATGGTGAGAATGAGAGTGTTTTAGCCTACAGTATGGGATATTGCTACAGACAACATAACTGATCCATCCCGACATTATTTTCTCGGAACAAGCAGTCTATGAGGGTATTTTTTACTACAGTTTTTATCTGAAGAGTTTTTTACTACACTCTCCTCCCCGCTGGCTCATCAACGCGGTACCCCGGCTACATACCTCCCCGTTTACCCGCATCCTGCATGAAAACTACCTCCTAAACGGTTTAGCATCTTTGACGGCATTACTTCTCTACCGTTCTCATGTACACTATCGGTTACCGCCCTTGTTGCCAGACTTACTGCTCGTATTGTTTTCCTGCTCCACTAGCTACTGGCTCAATGGACATAGACCTAGTGGACTACTCGGAAGACCCGCTAGAGCAGGGATCCATTTGGATGTCCATGCATTCAAGATCAGAGGGCTTGCTAACTTACAGCGACGTCCTAACTGACACTACTGATGAGCTACCACAGTTTCATGGTCCTTCCAACCCTGCGGTTATCTTACCGGACGACCCGCCAACCTAGTCGACTCCCTCCTCTCCTCCCCCGTCGCCGAATACCTTGGGGTTTATCTTGGGTTGCCTTAACCCTAGCCCCAATGACTCTGGTCCTATTCTTGAACCCCCGCCAACCTTGGTTACCCACACTTCACTTGTCATTACCAATGCCACTACTAAATAGGCTCCCCTGAACCCCCCCTTCTCTTTTACCCCCCCATTGGGCTATTTCACGACCATTCCACCGCTCTCGGATGCCATCCCCACAAACCCTAACCCCTCGGTGGAAATTACAGAGGATATTGAAAGAGGTTCGGAACATCACCCATTTGCAGGTGAGCCTCGACCCCTGAAGAAGTATAAATGCTTTAAGACTAGGGCGGAGGACGTAATTTTGAGGCTCGAGGAGGATATTCAGTGCGGCGACACCATGGATTTTGCAGATAGAGTTCTTGTCGACAAAATTAGGGGTCGAAATTACACTGCAGCACGCTTAAAGATTTGGGCCTCGGAGGTTTGGGGACACCACTTGTTCGACATCCCCTTTGTTCAAACATTCATGCGCAGTTGGTTCGCATTAATATTTTCCAGACCTAACCACACAAACTAGGTATTGTCCTCCTATTGGCATTTTGAGCATGCCCCTATTTTATTAATGCGATGGACACCCTTATTTGACCCGGAGACAGAACAGATTGGGGTCGGACCTATTTGGATCAGGCTACCTGGCTTGTCGCTGCAATTTTAGTCAAAAGATATATTCAAAAAGATTGGGAACTTTCTCAGCACATACATGGAATATGATAAATCATTCCAGACCACAGGTATGATGGCTTATGCGAGGATTTTGGTGCAATTAGACACTAGAGGGGGACTGCAGGGACACATCACCATAGAATGGAGATCCTTCTCACAAAAGCAATTATTGGATTATGAAGGACTACCTTACCGGTGCTAGAGATATCATAAGGTTGGACACCTCTTCAAGAATTTCCCGTTGAATCACAAGTATAAGAAAGGGGCACAAACAAGGATTTTGAAAAACTAAAACCTCACCTACAGCAGCCAACCTAGATGGAAGATACAAAGGAACAACAGATGACAAATGAAGATGCAAAGGTGGACACTGCTAAAGGTTCAAAGAAGAAACGTGGGAAGACACCTTACTATCCACCCTCCCCTCCACTGAAGAGATCTCGGGCGGCTCAGGGAGATGTCTTCTCCATAGTTATGTCTATTTCTTCTTTCTCTCACACCTCATCATTAGCTATAACAAATTGTTCAATTAATTCAAATCCCACATTGATCTCATCTACACTTAATCCACATTCATCTCACTATATTCCGCCCTCTATTAGTCATTTGATTCATCATGGTACCAGGCCGTCTCAACCCATCAATGTGGCTTGCACACTTCAAGCCCCCCCCCCAATATTTTCATTTACCCAGTCATCCATCACTTTAGCACCCTTCCACCCCCCACCTCCCCATTTAGTAGCATCCATCTCTCGATATCCTCTGTGCTCAAAAGGTAGACTTCATGAGTTGGATGCTGTCGGTTTTGATTTGGAGGTCATCCCTACACCACTTAAACCTCCCAAGGAACGACCATCATCCCTATCCAAAGCCAAGCACCTTACTGGCGAAGAGGTGGTGCTAAGCAAATAGTAGACACTTAACAGGATTCTTAGAGCAAGGAATACCCTAGCTCCCCCCTGCCCATGAAGATCCTATCTTTCAATTGTCGAGGGTTAGCTAGCCCTGGTAAAAACCTAGATTTGAGAAGACTTTTATCATTAGTTACAGTTGATATCATATTTCTACAAGAAACCCTAGGCATGTCCAACACTATTATCCCTCTCTTGGAATCATGGTTACCTGGTTGGTCATTCCATGCATTGGACGTTTCAGGCCACTCTGGAGGCATTGCTCTACGAGTTAAGAATCAAACCATTGAATTGAAAAGGGTTTGGGGGGGGAATCAGACACCTGGGGGCTGACATATACTTTGCCACCTTAGGGGAAAATTTTAGAATTATCAATGTATATGGCCCTTGTCATGATAGGCCTAATTACTGGAGGAAATTTCTTAGCTCCTCAATTATCCAGAAAATATCATCCTAGGAGGGGACCTAAATTTCTCTATTGGTTTCATGGAATCATGGGGTCAACGGGGTCAGAGAGATGGGCTGTCTGATTCTTTTCAAACCTCTTGGAGAATCACAACTAGATTGACATCCCCTCTACAAAGATTCAATACACGTGGAGGAATAATAGAATTGGGGAACACAATCTAGCCAGGAGACTGGATCGATTTCTCATCAAGGAGGCCTTATACAATGAAGTCCCACATATTAGACAATGGGTAGGATCAGGAGGCATATCTAATCACAAACCTATTTTTCTTGAACTGGATAGTGGTAAGCATAGAACTAAGGCACCCTTCAAGTTTAACTCTTCATGGTTACGAGACCCCACATATATGAAATTATTATCTAATTACTGGATTAATCACCCGATTGGGGAAGAAGGTGATATTATTGATGGGTTTGTTCGCAACCTAAAGGAGTTGAAATCCTTATCCAAATATTGGGCACACAAGCAAAGGATACATGATGATCACATGCTTCAGAATGCTTAACAGGAAATCTCCACATATGAGGAAAACACTGAAGGCACATTTTACACCCAGGACCACAAAGATATGATCACCTCCCTTATCTAGCAGAGGACACAAATACTGAAGGACAGGGAATAAAGCTGGAGACTTAGAAGCAGGGTGATCTAGTTAAAGGAGGGTGATGATAACACCAGATTTTATCATAAATTTGCTAATGGACGGAAGGCCATCAATACTAGATGGGAACTATAGAATGAATAGGGGCACACAGTTCAATCACCCTGCGATTTGGCTAATCTAGCCACCTCACACTTTAAAGACATTTACAAGGCTTCTCATATTGTTAACTTGGTGGAAGTTATGCGCACTATTGAGCTTTTCCCTAGGTTTGTGGAACAGGATGAGGCTTTGGAACTTACAAGGGAGGTTACCATGGGAGAACTTGAGACCACATTAAAATGGTTCAAGAAAGATAAGAGCCCAAGACCGGATGGTTGGACTATTGAGTTCTACATTGTTCTTTTTTACATTCTAGGCACAGATATACTAAAGGTCATTGAGGATTTCCGTAGGAATGGAAAAATGTCTGCGACCATAAACACTACATTTATTGCCCTTATCCCTAAATCGGATAACCTCTCCACTTTCAATGACTTCCGTCCTATATCTCTCTATAGTTGCATCTATAATATTATCACCAAGATCATCACTAACCGCCTCAAACCCATCCTATCTTCCCACGTATCCCCTGAGCAATTTGCCTTCCTCCAAAATCGACAAACTCATGAAGTTGTTGGAATAGCTCAGGAATTACTTCATTCTGTCCATCTAAGAAAATTTAAAGGCATGATTTTAAAAGTGGATTTATCAAAAGCTTTTTACACAGTCAACTGGCTTTATATCAGGATGTTATTAACTCATTTAGGCTTTCCCTATGCTTATATTAAATGGATAATGTGTTGTATCACCAATGTATCTTTCAGTGTACTAATTAATGGAGCAACTATCCCGTTTTTTCATGTTGAGCATGAGCTCAGCCAAGGATGTCCACTCTCCCCACTTCTATTTCTTCTGATCATGGAAGGTTTGAGCAAGATTATTCGAGCTGAATATAGAAGGGGTAGGATAGAAGGTATTAAAATCACTGACACATGCATCCTTACAGGATGATGTGCCCATCTTTTTGAATGGGAGCATTGGGGATATCACAGAACTTCAGAATGCCTTTGGACTATTTCAGCAAGCTACTGTTATGGCCATTAATGTCAGCGAATCCACAGTGACAACCACGGGATGTACATAACATGAGATTCATTTTGCACTCTAGCACTTTCCCTTTACCCTTCTATCCATTGAAGAGAGGTTGAGATACCTTAGATATAGACTAAAGCCACAATGATACAGAAACACTGATTGGATATGGCTCATCACCAAGATTGAAAAGCACCTCAACGTCTGGTATCACAAGTAGCTTTCAAGGGCTGGTCGACTGGTCCTCATCAAAGCAGTCCTAGAAGCTACACCTGTATATTGGATGACGCTAACTTGGATACCCAAAGGTATACTAGCTAGATTACAAAACATTTGCTATAGTTTTTTATGGAAAGAGAATCAACAAGGAAGAATATTTGCCTAGGTAAAATGGGATACCATCGCCAGACCTAAAAGATGGGGAGGATGGGGAATAAAGTGGCTGGGCATCTTTTCCGATGCTCTGGCGACAAAACTGGGTTGGTAGCTTATTAATACAAATAGTCTATGGACTAAAGTTGCTACTCCCAAATATATTAGTCCCTCCTATATCATGGACTGGACTTGGCAAGAACAGAGAGTCAGCTCTAATATATCGATCATTTGGAAGGCTGTCATAAATTCCATCAACCTCATTCAAGATGGACTCACATGGAGAATACAATCTGGAACTTCTGTTTGAATCGGGGTTGGCCCCTGGATAGGATGTGGCAACGCACATAGACTACCCACAGATCAAGCATTATGTTGTGGGCCAAGGAATTACACATATCAGTCACATAGTGGATAAGGTGCACTCCTCAATGTTTCAACAACCCTGGAAAGCTAAACTTGACCTCAACATACCTGCACAATGGCAACAGAACTGGCTTCTTTATACTGTTGCATTGACTGAGTCTCATGTTCATATCACAAAAGGAGAAGGTGAGATTATTTGGGCTCATGCCAAGCATGGCAGATACACACCAAAGGAAGGGTATTTGATCTTGATGGAATCAATCAAGCCACAACATATTGAGCCTTGGTGGAAAGATTTATGGAAACTTAAAGCTGCGCCTAGATCGCATGTTCTCATGTGGACAATCGTCTTGAACAAGATTCTGATAGGCTTAAACCTAATGAAGCAAGCTTTCCATGGACCATTTTGTTCTCATTTATGCAAAGAGAATTCTGAGGACACTGATCATTTATTTCTGGGTTGTCCTATAACTAAAGAGAAATGGAGACATATAACATCACACTACCCCTCTTTAAAATCTTGGCAGGGAAGGAATATCACAGAGGCTTGGGGCTCATGGTAGACTTCTCATAGTGGGAAAGAAAGGAATATTCCCTTAATCATGTGCTGGGCTATCTAGATTGCTAGGAATCAAACTAATTTTTATCATAAGGCACCTCACCGGAACTCAATATTACCTAGGATCATTTCTTATTATGACCTGTTACTAAGGAAGACTTTGTCCCTTCCCCTAGAGTCATACAACCTGAGATCATCAATAAATCCATCCCATGGGCCTATTTTGATGGATCAGCCCAGGATGTGGGATGTGGGGGAGGGGCAATTCTATATTTATCTGATGTTCACTGTTTTAAAATTCAAATGGGCCTGGGAAGGGGAACCAAAAATTTTGCTGAACTCTGCACAACCAAATATCTCATACATTTCACCTTAGAAAAACAATGCAGACATCGACACCTCTTTGGGGATTCAAAAATTGCATTCAATTAGTTCAATAAAACAACAAAATTCACTACATACTCATTGAGGCACATATTGGTTGAGGCTCACAGGCTTATATCATTATTTGACAATTTTGTATATAATCACATTTTCAGGGATTGCAACTCAGGGGTAGACTTCCTATCTAAGGAGGAAGCGCACAGTCATGATGATAATTGGTTAATAGAGGAGTACAAGGATGGTGATTTCTACTAGCACTACCATAGACCGTTCATAGATTTACATGCAATACAATGGGCTCACAATCCTAGTAGAAATTTTTTAATATATATCTAAGATTTTTATGGATTTTCACACAAATAGTACTATGATTGCTCTCTCTGTTAGAGAAGTATTTTTTAAGTTGAGTATAGTTTATAAACAGTGTTCCCTAGTGGAACATGTTTTTTTAATTTTGTTTCATCTATATACTAATGGCCATACCTCACATATGCAATGCTTACGACTATCTACAAAATGTAATTTTCATTATGGATTTACAACTTTTCCAGGGAAAAAACTATATTTATTGATTATTATTGTTTAATATTAGACTTTATTATTACTTATATTATTTTTAATATTTAAATTATTTGATAATTTAAATTAATATATTAATAAATTATTATACAATAATTTTATTATTTTAATATAAATATAATTTTAAATAATAATTAAAAATAGTTGGTCTTTAAAAAATACATATTAAACTATTAATGTGGTTGATATACGTATATCAACCACATTGGCAAATGTGATTGTGCTAGTTTTAACCATAGTTACCAAATTCAGCTGAATCAACTTGTTATAACCATAGTTACCAAATTTGGCCCAATAAAACTGTAAATTCGAATATTTTTGTTTGATTCAATCCATAATACGTTAAAATTTGATTTTGTTACGCACTATGATCTCGGAATCAATTGGTTAAAAAAATTTGGAGGTTGTTATTTACAAGGCAGGTCATCCTCCATTTTCCTAGAGTTAATTTTGTCCATGTCTGACTATTTTAAAACTACAAGTCCAGATAATCTATGAGACTTTGCATCGAGACATGTTAAGAGAGGAAAAATATAATAAAAATATAGTGTCAATGTGGCTTTTTTCTTTTTTTTTTATTTTCTTTTTTTAAGTAAACTTTTAAGAATATTTAATGATCGAAGCATCATTTTATACTACTACTCAATATTGAAGAAAAGGGGACAAGGAAGTGAAATTAAACAAGTGTAATATGTAGTGTTGTTGTTTAATACCTATTTGTTATGTAAAAATAAATTAATAGCTACTTTAAATTAATTTAAATAACTATTGTAATTAAAAAATATGTAGTTTTTTATTTTATTATTAAATTTCATATCAATTATTAGTTCAAAAAAATTTAAAAATCAAATATATGAATGATTATATTTATTCGTTTTGGATATTTTATTAAAAACTATATAGTAAATAATATTAAAATAAGATTTTCGTGGTGATTTTTTATTTAATTGTTATAAACACTTTTTGGTATTTCATACAATGATAATTCATTTTCATAAATATTAGATTTGGTAGAATGTACTTTTAATAAATGTTATGACAATGGTGCATATGGATATTTTCGATTTTTTTTAAATATTTTTTCCTTTCCAAAAATCAATTTATAAATGCCATGATAGTCATTATGTTAATGAAGCCAATCAAGAAATAAAATTTCAAATTTTAAAAATTTATTTTGATTTCAAAATAGTTTAATTATTTCAAAAACTAAATTAACTTTATGAAATCTATAGTTGGAAAATTTATAAAATTCTATAAAAAAAAATCAAAATGGAAAAATTAAAAACAAAACAATATAACAAAATGTAAAAATTACTATAAAAACGCTGAAATGAAATAAAGTGGGTTCGATTATTTTATTAAAAACATAATGAAGGAAAAAGAACACTGAAGTGAAATGAAATAAAGTGTGTTCGAGTATTTTATTAAAAACATATTGGAAAAAAACACAATGTAAAAAATAAGAAAAGGCGGACACGGAAGTTAAATGAAATAAAAAAGGTGCCGGAAATATTTTATTAAACAAAGGAGCAGTGAAATATTTAAAAAGTCATTCTCATATCCTGGCCAATTATATGGATATAACTTTTTAAATATTATATCCTTCTTTTATATATCTTTAATATTCTTCTTTTATACGATATTATTAAGTAGGGAGCACCATAAAATATATTTAATTGTTTATTTTGAATAAGATTGGCTGAAATTTATTTGTAATAAGTCTCTAATAAGATCGGTTGGAATTCAATTTTTTTAGAATTATCTTGCGAAAATAAACTGTATAGTTTTTAGATGTTGGGAAATAGATTATATGGTTTTTAATTTATTTTTTATTTAATTAGTTATTAGGAAATTATTCATAATGTATTACTAAAAAATTAATCTCAAAACCATTTTAATTTTAAAAAATATTTTATTTTTATTTATTGGTTGACGAATTAAGAACAAATAATTTCAATCTTAAAAACAATTTCATTATTATCTATTGGTTGACCAATTAGGAACTTAGGAACTTTAAAGCTCTTATTTGTTCTCCTTATTTTATCTCATTCATTTTTAAAATATTTTCTATTAATTTCAAGATCTAATTTTATTTGCAACTTCTATAACTATCAAAACCTAGAATTTATTGGAAGTAATGCTTCCATGTGTTATCATGAGTTGTAATTATGAATCTCACTGAGTCAATCTAAAAGTTGTTATTTCCCTATGTATGTGCGTTGTCTATGAGTCATAGATCTACCTTATTCGGATATTATCATCTAGAAGTCGGTAATCTAATTCTATATATGTAACTGCGTTATGTGATCAATAAAACAGAGTGTGTGATTTGTTGTGTGCACAAATTCCCTCTCCTCATCTTTCAATTTCTGTCATGGTATGAGAGCCAAAGGCCTTGAGTTTCAATCACACCTGACTCATGCTGTGGGGAGATTGTTGGACATTAAATAAACCAGCACTTCCTCTGTTTTTGTGACATGTGCTTAACCGCCTCTCATGGAACCGTTAACTCTGGTGATGCATTCGTTTACTACTACCTACAGGTTTTGGTGTAATGAAAATTGTGATTCTAACAAGTGGCATCAAACCCTGTGTTGGGCTAACACCCTCATGGGAAGGACAGGGGATGTGTGAACCCTAAGAGCTAATTCTTTGTACATAGATGAGTTTAGTATTCTTTTTTGTGTTTATGTGTGTGGATTTGTGTAGATATGGAGTCTCTATGAGTTTGTTGTGTAGATATGGAATCCAAAAAAAATTGTTGGTTGTGGTTGTGAGATATGGAGCTAGACATTATCTATACAAGCACTGCAGCATGAAGTTCTCGTCTGTGAATTAATTCTCCTTTAACAAATGTGTGCAAAGACCATGTTAGGGCAGAAAATCATCAGAACCCAGAGAAGAGGTCTTTTAGTTTCAGGAGCTTAAAAATTTCTATCATGATATCGCTCTCTATTTCATTTTGTTCCTCAAGTCGTTGTGCCCGAACTTTGCATCAAGGGAAAGCCATGGAGTGCACGTGCCGAATCCAGCATCATTCTAGACGATGGTTGACGAGAGAACAAGATATTTTCTTTCGTAGAATGGTTGAATCTTCGTCTCGTGACATATTCTATCCTTGAGGGTAAGTGGCGATGCAACTCTCCAGATCTCCCTTGTGAATGTGATCTCCATGAAAAGAGATCACTGAGAAGTTAGGTGTCCACACAGATCGGGCTTCGATTTTTGGCCATCACTGATAGGGATGCTTCTTGTCAAGGGATTGAGCTTGTCACATCTTTTTTGAATGAAAGACCGATGGATCAGACCTGAGGTGAAATGGACTTGCGCAGCTTGAAACCATTGATTTAGATCTGATAATTGGTTGTTGTATATGAGATCTAGCCGTCGTGGAAAGTTGAAGAGCATCCAGCGCATCGTTATTTGTGGAAGGAGGTGTCAACAGTAATGACACCAGCCGACAATGGTCAAAGTCGAAGAGTTTGGTGACGTAGACTGGAAGGCCAAGAGCTGGAAAGTGAGAGCACTGTTTTTCTGCAATGGTATCTTTTTTGCAAAAAATTGTGGGGAAGCCAATTAATGTTAAATTTATTCCAAAAGAGTTCCATGTTGTAAATAAATGCTACCCATGAACAAGGATGTGAGCTACTACAGGAAATTAGAAGGCTTGTGTTCACATTCTAGATCTGAAGTCATAAATTATGTGTTTATCTAGTTTG
>APFE031728036.1:85045-115382 GCA_000404065.3 Pinus taeda | reverse complement strand
TGGTAAGGCCAAAAGGCATGACCAAAAATTCATAATGACCCTCGTGAGTTTTAAATGTTGTTTTTGGAATGTCTTTAGTCTTCATTCTGATTTGATGATATCCTAAACGAAGATCCAACTTGGTGAAGTAAATTGATCCATGCAATTCATCCAGTAATTCATCAATGAAAAGAATGGGATACTTATCTTTAATAGTGAGCTTGTTGAGCTCCCTATAATCCAAACACATGCGCCATGATCCATCCTTCTTGTGAACCAATACTACTGGAGCAGAGAAAGAACTTTGACTCAGTTGAATTATACCAGCCTCTAGCATTTCTGCAACCATACATTCAATTTTACTCTTTTGGACATAGGCATATCTGTAAGGCCTGATGTTTGGAGGAACACTTCCTGGAATTAGATGAATAACATGATCATGATCACGCACAGGTGGGAGACCTTTAGGAGTCTCAAATACCTTGGAATGATTGTACAAGACGTTTTTGGAGATCTGGAGAAATAGATGATTCCAATGTGGAAACATCTAACGAGCATAAGTGTGCAATTACACCTCTTTGTTCCTTTTTTAGAAGCTTTGTCATACCATTAGAGCTGATTATCTTTCCTGGTTTCCCTGCGATACCCCTTAATTCAACTTCCTTTCCTTCTGTAGAAAACTTGATGAAAAGTTCTTGAAAATTAAAAGCTATTGTACCTAAGGATTGTAGCCATTGGACTCCTAGTACAACATCAGCACCTCCCATTGGAATGGAAAGCATTGGGATAGTCAATACATATTCTGCCATGGATAGCTTGATATTATGGCATTTTCCATAGCAATTTATTATTCCTCCATTTTTAATCATCACTTGACACTCTAGTGCTGGATATAGGAAGCAATTCAATTCTTTTTCTACCTTACAATGAATAAAATTGTGGGTGCTTCCTGAATCAATCAACACTATTACCTTTTTCTTCTTGATTTGTCCTTTTATATTGATGGTTTGAGGAGTGGTAGTTCCCACCAATGCATTACAAGATATGGTTTGATTCATTTGTTCTTCATCTAGGCTTTGTTCTTGGAGTATATCCTCTTCTTTTGACCTTTCTTGCTCCTTTTCTTCTTCCTCTTCACAATCTATGTAGAATAATTTCTTCTCAGCACACTTATGACCTTTAGTGTATTTTCTATCACAACTGTAACAAAGCCCTTTTGCTCTTTTTTCTTCCAATTTTTGTGGTGTCAACCTTATAGGGTGTGGAAGACTAGGGGCAACAACACTTCCATCTTTATAGTTGTGAGTGGTATGCTTCTTGGTTGCCATAATTTTGCTTTCCATTTTTCTTGCTAACCTGAATGCCTTCTCTAATGAATCAGGTTCCAAAGGCGAACATCATGTTGGATATTATCCTTTAAAGACCCTATGAACACATCAATCCTATGCTCCTCTAGAATATTTTTTACCCTTATGTTCAATTTTTGGAAAATCCTCAATGTTGCTCCATTATTGACCCTTTTGTTTGAGACTTATCAATTGGCTAAAAAAAGTGTTGCTTTTTGTATCCTCATAATGTGCCATCAATTCTTCCGTAAAAATTGCCCAAGTGATAAATTGTTTACGATAGCAAAGCCATTGATACCATACAAACTGATTTGGTTCCAAATATAAAGTTGCCATACGTACCTTTTGTGTGTTTTGCACATTATTGAGATCGAAAAATTGCTCCATCTGTAATATCCATGTTGCGGGATCCTTGCCATCAAACTTCCTCATATCGATTTTTGGAATATGGTGGTCTTCGATCCAACATTAGAGTCTATGGAATCATGATTAACATTTCTTTTTTTCTCATCATGAGTTTCCTTTAGTACCCTTTCTCCATTAGTGACCATTTCTTGTAGCAACTTATTCATATTTATCTTCAATTCTTCCATCTTATCATCCATGCCATCAATTTTAGCGTCCATGCATTCATCTTAGCTTCCATGCCATCCATCTTAGCTTCTACGCCTTTCTTTAAACAATCCATCTTAGCTTCTACACCTTTCTTTAAACCATCCATCTTAGCTTCTACATCTTTCCTTAAACCATCCATCTTAGATTCTGTTGCTTTTTGTGCAAGTGACACTTGTTGCACTTGTTTTTGTAATTTTGATATATCATGTAGAATTTCTTCCTTACTAGGTTTTTGCATTTTCTTTCCTCGGGGAATTAGTTACCGATAATAACGCTCTACTATGCCCTTTGAATTCCTTCAAATAAATTTCAAACCAATCTTAAGCAAACATTTAAAAGAATCTACACACCTTTTTTCACTTTGTAGGAGCTTGATATTTCCTCTGATGTATCTCTGTACATTCAAATCATCCAGTTCTGAAATTCTGACCTACAGTAGCCCTCTGTGTCCTCTTTCCAATGCCACCCATCTGATCCAAATTGGATTCTCCAAGGAAGAGTTATGTGAAATCTCCCACAGTGACCTGATTATGGACTAGTTCAGTAGGGCGAACTTGTACGATGTGCCACGAGTCCCTGTTTCGTCTTTTGGCTCTACAAGATATATACAAGAAACTACAGTCCATCCTCTTTCTGCACCTTCTTACGAAATTTCAATCCAATGCACAGAGAAAAAGTTATGATGATTTTCCCCAAGTCACCTGTTTGGAATGTAATTCAGGATCCTGCAAAAAGACCAACTTCCTCAGATCATATCTCCGCAAATATAGCGCAAAACGCTCTGAAATTTGGACCCAAGATTTAGTGTGATGTCTTCTCAAATGGGTTTCTTTTTTAGCTTCTGAAACGTTGCAGAAAAAATGTATTGCGAAAATGCCACAATGACCTATTTGGAGCAGTGAAACCCTAGAATCCAAAGCTCTGATATCAAATGTTATGAACCAGCTCAAGAAAAGATAGAAAAGATAGATCAACGCCTTAGAATTCAGCCTCTTCGAGGGGGAAACCTCCTTTACATTACATAAATGAACAATTCTCGGTGATACAAATGACAAAACCTCCTTTCTATATATAGGAGTCTAAGGAGTCACAATATAACCTAGCCGACCTAACAATAATAATATAAAGCCACAAAAATAACAATAGAGGGATTCTATGGGGCACAGTGATAATAATATGGGGGAAATAGGGGCAAAAAAATATTAATAAGGGGTACTACTACAATATTAATGGGGTAATCACTAGTATTATAGGGACCCAACAACCTTGCACAAAATATTCCTCATATTTATGCAACTTTGGATAATAGACAGGCTAACCATTAGTGATATATTGTCGAGATGGTAGGTAAGCTTGGTGATCAAGTAGTTTCTATTTTGATTGACCCTAGATCTAACTATAGTTATATCATTCTTGAACTAGTGCATAAGTATGGTTTGAATAAATAAGGGCATGCATATTGTTAACACTAGACAATTGTACAGATGTTTGCACAATCCAAAAGATGCTAAAAGTTGTCTAGCTGAATGCACCAGTGAATATTTTCCAGCTGAAGACAATACAAAGTTGAAAAAATTTAATTTCTCCTAAGGTCCAAAGTTTATGGAGTTTAAAAATTTTAAGTTTGTACAACTATTTCTTTGATAGCCATGCACCACATGGTATTTCCTTTGAAATCCATGCAATCAAGAAGATGGCTGACTCAACAAAATTGGGGCCACTTCCCACACTTGCAAGCGATTTTATGATAGGATCTCAGTGAAGGATAGCCAAATTCGAACCACATTGAAGATATGCAGCCTTTAGTGGAATCATCTTGTCCTATTCATGAGCCATTATCATTATTGAACCAAGGGAGGAAGGATGGATTCGAAAATTTTATATAGACAAGCCATGGGAGAACCAAAATATGATACCATATGATGTTGGCCAAATTTCTATTAGAGTAACCCAACATTTGATTGTTGAAGAAAATAAGGTAAGAGCACTAACATGTTGGCCATATTTCTTCAAAGAAACCCATAATTTTAGGGAGATGATAAGGTCCCACCATTGATGGAGTCTTCATACTTCTTTCAGTGAGAGGAGAAGCTCGCAAAGAGATTGAGGAAAGGAACCTCCGTGCTGAGGATTCTTGAGCACAATAGATCAAATAATTCTCTTAAAGTGTTTAGTATTCACTTATTGTATTCAACTTTTACTACCAGCAATCAATAAAGGGAGTTTTTCCCATTATTTTGTTGACTTGTTTGCTCCATTGATCATTATTTGTGTATTTATCTCTTTGTTTTAGTTCATGTTTGTATGTGTATTGTTTTCATTGTTTGCAATGCTTTGTTTATCTAAGTTTGTTCACTACCAACACCAAATATTCCTATATTCCTTTGTAGGGAACAACCAAATGCTAAGGAGGTGTCTTTTGGTACACCATTGCCATAAAAACACTACAATAGAAATGGCTACCAAGAAGCTAAAGACTCAAATACTCACGTGGGACAATGGTACTTTAGTGGCCAAAATATAGGGCATCCTGTCACTATAGGTGATGGTGCAAGCAACACTTGAGCCTCATTTTCATTACCTTGGTTGATTCTTTGATTGTTGGAAAGAATCACTAGTTCTTTAGGGACGCTTCCATGGGACCCATCAGAAGATATATTTGTAAGGCCCAGTTACTTTGAGAGTGTCAAGGATGAATATGTCTTCTTGGGATATTTTTTCATACAAAAAAACAAACGAAAACCATTTTTTGTTTGATTGATGACATAGGTTAAAGTTAAAGGGAAAGTAATATTTTTATTTTTCACTTTGTTTTATGCATGTGATTTATTTTCTTTGAAGAATCATCTCCTTCCCTAACCGTGCACAAAGTAGCATAAACTCTAATCAACACCATAGGGGACCCCATGGCTCCCTGTCAATCTAGACACTTCTTAAACCTCTCCCCATTACTGCGAGGTGTGTCAAGACTCCCTCCACTTCACACAACCACCATTATAGGATCTTCCTTTATCAGTGCATCTTTGCTCGGGACCCTTCCCAGTCAAATCACACCTTTCATGATCCGACATGCTATCCCTTTGGGGAGCCCACATACCACTCCTCCAGATAATCCATGAGACACCTGCCGAGGTAGCGATGGAGGACAACTCGCAGACCCCTTTCTTAGCTTCTTTAAATCTACCATATTTGAGTAAGCTAACTAATGACCCGATCACACATAACCATAATTAGCCATCCATGCCCACACTGCTCCCTTCGGACATTCCAAAATTTGAAGTGAAACAGGGAGAAGACCCAGGAAACCATGTCATGCATTTTCACCTATGACGCTCAGCTAATAGTATCATAGATGATACTATTCGACTATGACTTTGTCAACACACCCTTATTGGGCCAACAATGAAATGGTAGATTGACCACCCTTCTGCATCACATGGAAAATTTAGCTCCCTAGCTACAACATTCCTCACATTCTTTCATCTCCCAGTTTGTCATGATTCTGGCCTGGAACTCCTAACCCACTTCAAACAAACACCTGCTACACACATATCATAGTATATCCATGAATGGAGGAAATGTTGTAGCTTGTGTAAAGCACAATTTTAATACAAAGTCCATGACTTATTTTTATGTCCCTCACATCAAAAATTTCAAAATATGTGGAAAATTCATCCCCACATAAGGAGGAAGAAGCCATTAGTAAAGTTCAATAGTTAGAGTTTATATACACCCAGTGTGGATATATCTAGCATGTGCTTCCAGATGTCCCACACCTACAAACTTATAAAGAGACACTAGGAAAATCCAATGCTACTAATGGATTGATAAGATCCATAACCTAAAACAAACTCAACAACACTTAATAATACTGTAGATACTCATTCAATGGCCAAGCATTTGATGCTACGTGAAACAAACCACCACTACAACATAAAGGATACTACCTAGGTCAACCCATGTTGATTTAGAATACTGTTAGTAGGATTAGATAACATCAGCCCCTACATGGAGGGCCATACCCTCCCCTAGAGGGAATCGAATACTCCTCTAGGAATACAAACGAAATGTCCTCTTCCTAGAATCCATATACCAATGAGAGACAAGGAAACCAATATTCTCCTTTTCCCACACAATAATATAATCACCCACCAATGAAAAATAACACAAGGATTAACATAGTAAAACCTTATCTCACTCAAAAACAACAATCAGAGGAGCATCTAAACTCAGCTAACCCACCTAATGTTGCTAAGAAAAAACCAAATAGAAAACCAAAGGGAGAGCCTGAACAAGGGAGAAGCAACTAACAACAACCCCCATGGGTAGTGGAAAGGGGCAACCCTAACTGGAATCAAAACCAAGGGCAGGTCAATAACAATGCACAAAGGGAACAAGTCTACATAGTAATCATTCGTGTGCTATCTTATGAGCATTGGTATTGTAGCAAGGATGATGCAACTCCTAGGCTACCAGCTTTACTTATCAACCTGGGGTTCGTACAAACTTGGAGGTGATAGTGCTATATGAACAAGTAGAAGTGAAGGTCCTACCTATTGTCACCGTTCATCTGGCGAGAGACCCAAGGGTTCCAAGTCAGAATTTTATAGAGTCAGAATAAGCTTGATTCTTTGATGGAAGAAGAGAATATCTATTCTAAGAGAGCTACTCTACTACAGTAATGAAGAAAAAAACATGTAATGCTAAATCACACCATATACTAATTAACCATTTAAACAACTATGCTAAACAAAATTTCTAAATCAACACTAACCTAATGCTGTTATCTAAGTTACAAAAGTAAAGAGCATCAAACCAAACTAATGTGTAAGCAAGGAAACTAAACTAAGTATGTTTTCACTTTTTTGGTTTCTTTGTTCTTGTAGATGTGACAGGTGGATGGAAGGTGGTTGAAGATGGTTAGAAGGAGTATTGCAATGATCGAACAATGTTGGATTATGATTGAATAACCAAATCTAAGCTTAGGAGTGGCAAGTTTAAAGAATATGTGGAACAAAGTTCAGGAAGGAGTCAAGCGAAAGGGCAATCAAAGATCGAAATTAGTGGAAGGGAGACGTAATGAAGCAGAAGTGCATGGGAACTATTGGATCAGTCGAATCAATGAATAGTATAAACAAAAGATGAGTGGCGAATATTGTATCACAGGAGATTAACTGAATATATGGATGAACAAGACTAACGGAATATGTGTGGCGAGGATCTTATCGTAGGGGATTAAGTGAATAGATGGACGAATAAGATTAATGGGAGATGAATGGTAGAGATCTTATCATAGGAGATTAAGTCAATAGATGGATGAACAAGATTAATGGGAGATGAATGGTGGAGATATTATCACGGGAGATGAATGGTAGAGATCTTATCATGGGAGATGAAGTCAATAGATAGATGGATCACATCAAGTCACGTGTCGATAGAAGGGTGGAAAACGTGCGGAATGATAGAGCAGGTTTTTGTAGGTAAGCAGAATTCCTAAATTTTACATGATTAGCCTAAGTGAATGACATGTAAGATGAGAAAACCACTTTTCTCCCATGTTGTCGAGGCAGATAACAGTCGTGCAATAATTCACGTAAGATTGCACAATAGCCATAGGATAATGTGGGATTGATCAACAGTGGAGATCGACCAAGCTAGTTGGTGATTGGGTGACCCGATAGCTGTTGGATCAAGCGAGGCAGATCGATGGTGGAGATCAACCAAGCTATTTTGCAACTGGGTGATGTGATAGCATTTGGATTAGATGAGGAAGATCGACGGTGGAGATTCGGAGTGCCTAAAGTCAAACGTTGAAATGAATACGCACGCGATTGACAGTGATTGGACAGGTTTGTTATGGATCGGACGGTAAGGAAATCTATCGGCATAATCTGATTAAGACGTGATTTATTTACTTCCGCGTATATTATGCATGGAGAAAGTGTTGAAGGAAATGAGAATATGAGTGAGATATTATTACAGAAATAGAGTGATGGAAAAAGATGACGATAAAATGAACCAAGCACTGAATGAAGACAACAAACTCCCAAAGCTCATGCAAGAACTAGAAATCTATGTTGCTGGGGGTTGCTGAAGGTTCTCTTCCTCAAGCCATGGTCCCAAACGGAGGAGATGAGGCCGAGACACCTGCTAACAACCTTATGGTGATATTTTTCTCCTTGCTAACCTGCGAATTAAAAGAAGGCACAAATGGAAGCAAACTAAAATACAACCAATGTACGCTACACTATTGTAATGGAAATGCAGCTACTTAAGCAAATGAATGATTAAACCATGAATCTATGCACTATAATATTGTAATGGAAATGCATCTACTTAAGCAAATGAACAATTAAACCATGAATCTACGCTAGCATAAATGTTCAATAAAGAGGATCCTTAGCTGCTAGGGTTGGGCCCTAACCCAAGAGCTTCAGCCCTCTGAGTTAACTCAGTGCTGGCTCAAAACAAAACACATTTTTATTATCAAAACAATGGATTACATCAAGAACTGTCACAAGTCTTGTAGCTCAAAAATAGAGTAGAGTTTTACAATCCAAAAATCCTGAATCCTACTGACATCCTAGGCTTCTCTACTTATACATTTGAAGTCTCCAATAACTTCCTTAAAATTAGGGAGGCTCGGATCCCAAACTCGAGATAAACTGGTGATTTGACTTTCACTTGCTTGTCTGCCTTCTAGTCATCATGATTTGGTTGTTTGCACTCTGAGCTAATGGAGGAATATTCAAATGGGGGGGTAGTAAATGAGGAGTATTTACTTCATATAATATCTCTCCCTTGGCCCATTTGAGTTTTGAAAAAGGTCTTTGCCAAAATTCCTTTCTTTTATCCTTTAATCCTGCATTAAATGCATATTAGACCACAAAGCAAAATATCCAACTCTAACTCATCTCATAAATAAAATATAATAAAATGTATGCAATAATTTGTGAGAATAGTTGGTTTGACTAAGCTAGGAGGTGAATTAAGTCCCATATAATTACCTAATGATGAGGCTCATCATCACCCCCCTACTAAAAGTGTTTCTCATCCTCTGAGCAACTTAGTCAATGTCCATGTCCTTCATGGGTCTGGTAGCGTCTCTGACATCCCATGCCTCTGATGTGGTCTCTTCTTCTTGTTCATGGAAGCCTACTTCCCTTTCTACATCTTCCCGCTACTTCTTTTCCTCTTCTTCTTTTCTCCCTTCTAGCATCCCTAGGAGTAGTGGTGGACTGAGTTTTAGGCCTATCCAATTGACCTTTAACCTTTGCATTGATTTCTTATACATAGGTGTCCTGTTGAGTGCCTCTCCCAACCTTTGAGGGGACTGATATTCTCTGATCTTCAAGCTGTGTGGTAGTTTGTTCCATCTCCTTAAGTAGGAATGTATACTATCATCTCCGAGTAGCCTAAACATATCCTCAAAATGTGAAATTTCTTGCCCTTGGGTAGCAATATATCTAGGTGCTAGTTGAGGATCATTTGCAATTAGATTATGGTTGTTGATTAGGACCATGGGATTTGATTATTCAGCTCTAATGAAAAGAGGTTCATTTTGTTCTCTGACCAATATTCTTTTCATCTTTGTAGCCCTTGACTCCTCATGGTTCATCTATGATGCCAAAGCCATTAATTATAGATCTCCTAGCTCAGCATTAGGATCCCAAACATTCATGTTTGTGAGGGTCATGTTGTGCAAGTAAAAATCAACCATTTTGGCCCTATCCTCTAGTGTAATTTGATCACAGAGATAAATAAACTCCCTGTAGTCTTGAAATGCCACGATGCCATTTTGTGCTAGTGTTTTAATCTAAAATTGCAACCATTTTTCTCTGAGGTAAAGAGCATAGCATTTAGCTAGCATCCTACACTAGATGGCCTCCAAGGAGAGGTTGGCAATACATGCTAGTTGGTTTTCCCTTTCTTGCATTTGTCCTCTCAGCCATGCATTTTCCTTCTCAAGTTGATCTCTCATTATTGCTTCTCTGTCCCTTAAGCCACTTAGCTCTTTGCCCATTTCCTTGGGCTTATCTTCCATTTTCCCAATGTCTTCCTCTTTTGTTTCTTTCTTCTCCCCTACCTTGCTTTCCAATTTTTGTGGTTCCTATAGTTTTTGTTGTGGATCCTATAGAATGGCCTTACCCTTTAAGGAAGTTGATCTGGTACTAGGACTCCCTACATAGGTGATTGGTGACTTAGGGGAAGGAATTTTATCTCTTGGTGTAGGGAATATTCAATATCAATAGGGATTTGTGTTGATATTTGTGGCTTCCCTTGGTTTATTCTTGTGCTCTTTCTTGTTTAGATATATAGAGGGGTTTGCCTCCTTCTTTTCCCTTTTTTCTTGACTGGGGTACTGAGAGTAGTAAGGGAAGTTATTGCCTTCCTCTCAGGGGCCTCTGAAGACACCCTAGGTCACTCCTCCTTGTGTTATTCCCCTTCTATTTCAATGCTTTTTTCCTCTCTGTTTTCCTTATCTTCTTCCTCTTGTTGTTCTTTCTCATCTCCATCAGTTTCTTCCTTCGTTTCCTCCTCTGTTTTAGCATCATCGTCCTTCTCTTCTCCTCCTCCTCCTTCTTCTTCATCATGTTCCTATGTATTAGTTTCTTCTTCATTCATCTCATCCCCCTCTAGATTTGTATCTTCTTCTTGTTGTTTTTCCTCCTCCACATTGATAGAAGGACTAATATCATAGGTGAGGATTTTGATATCATCCTCTGTTGGTAAGTCTCCGAAGACTGACCATGTTATAGGGATCCTGCGGTTTTGGAGGGCATCCTCAATGAGGATCCTGATCAACCCATGGTGAGCCAATTGTTGGTAATTCCCTTACTTTACTTTATTGTTGGATTCTATGAGTGATTGCATCAAGAAATAGGGTATGCTGAGTCTTTGGTGAATTGGTGTTTCTACCCCAAATTTTAATTCTTCAAGCATCCTAACATGGTAGCCATAAACGACACTGTATCTACCCTTACATGAGATATATTTGATCAGTTGGTAACCTACCTCACTCCATGGGTATGGTAGACTGTCCCTCCTTACTCCATTTTTATCCTCTATGGATTCTTCACCTTCTAAAAAGAATTTCCTTTTTGCCACCTAACTGTCTGCTTTGTCTTCTTTTCTCCATGGAATTCCTATGGGAAGTGTGGTGACCCTACTGATGAGCTTTGGGGTGAGATCTAAGTGATCCCTCTAACTATAATAGTGGCATGGATTCTGCTGTGTGGAGTGAGGGAGTGAGAAAATTCTTGAGCCACCTCATCATCGTACCCTGTGAATTTTTCAAAAAACCCCATCCATTGGTGTCTTATAAAGATTTCAAGCACTCGGGGGTGTTTTTGTATCCTCAAAATGTTTGTGGGTTCTCTCCTATTAAACCCTCCTATCATCTTGCTTGTGAGGCTTGAGGAGGAAATGAGAGGTTTGACACAAGAATTTTAAACTCATGAGAAAACAGAGTTTCCTGTGTATGTAATTCTCCTCCCACATTTGTTATATCCACTAGCTTGTAGATCATTTCTAGTTCATTTGCTTTTAAATGGGGATGGATTTTTAGATTCCACCTCTTTAGAATGGTGGCAATGGACAATTCTCGTGATATTCCCTCTTGAACCCTTCTCTACCTATCCTGTAGACTGCCTTTGTGTATCCTGTAGACTACTCTTGTAGAATTTTCTTGTAGGATTTCCTGTGCATGCTCCTGTAGAAATTCTCTTGCACAACGATGGATCCTTGCTTCCGGTGGGTGGCCAGATTTATGAGAGTGACTTGCGTGAGGGAGTTTCGAGGAGGTGGAATGCATGAATGCATGCAAAAAATGTTTTGTTTCCCTTTATGGCTTTTCACAGTGAGGTTCCTCGTAATCATCTCCCACCTCATAGATCCATAGTTAACCACTTCTTGTCCTATTCCTCCTCTTCCTTTGAGTTGATTGTAGCCACGTGTGAGAGGACACCTAGTTTTGTATGTGATGACTGAACAAAGGTAGCTAAGTTAACTAACCACCTTTTCACTAATAAAGCAACTAACTCGTAACCCTTACAACTTTTGATCACATGATGCATATGAGTGAGTGAGCGGGATACTTACATGTGGTCTCGATGCCATGCTGCAATTTTTGAAGATCAAAGGTTTTGTGTTGTTTATTTGTTGCATGCTCATTCTTCTTCCACCTTTTTTGTCTGTTGTTTGTTGTCTGGAGCTCTTGGATGATCCTAGTGAAGACCTATAGCTGATGATTAATATTCTATGGGATAGGATGTTACAGGACCTAACCAACCTACCATTCACCCTTGGATTGCTTCCTGTAGGTTTTTAGGGGATCCTATAGGAATACAGGGGATCCTATTGAAAACCCAGTCTTTGCCTAAATAGAAGCAATTAAGTGAAAAGAAAATAATGGAATTGATGGAGAGATGCATGGTAAGGAGTGGAGGAGATGAATATGTGTGAGATAGGGTTCCCTTTGGATCTTCTCTTTGCTCCTTGATTGTCTTTCGTGCCCACCTGCAAATAACAATTATGTCTTTTTTCTCTTTGTTTTGTTTTGTTTTTTTATTTTTGAAAAACACCTAGGCTGCCTCAGAGAGGTTTTCACCCTAGATGTTTGCCCTGGGCACCTCAATGAAGGTTTTCACCTAGGGATCTTCTTATTCTTTTTTCCATTTTTTCATCATCCTTTTTCTCTTCATTGGGCCGCCTCATGAGGTTTTCAACCCAAAGATGGGACTCAGGTGCCTCATGGAGGTTTTCACCTGTATCCTTATTTTTTTTTCTTTTGTAGTGACCTGATGAGGGAGGAGTTGGAACTCGTTCCACCATCATCACTGTCTTATTGATATTGTAAATGAACTCTTGTTTTGATAAAGGCCTCTTATACATTTTCAATCAGTGTCCATTAACAAGCAATGGAATGGCTTCTTCATCTATAGTTCTCATTTGCACTAAACCATTATCATGGCATATTTCCACCACATAAGGTCTGAGCCATCTTGTCCTTAGCTTTCCCTTGAATTCTTTATACCTATAATCATATAAAAATGCCCAATCGCCCTCTTGAAATTGCTTCTCCTTAATATGTCTATCATGCCAAATCTTCCTCTGAAGCTGAACTATCTTTGTATGTAGGAGGGCCTACATTTTGAATTCATCCAAGCCATTCAAATGGAACAATATTTCTTTATGTGCATGACTGAGATCCAAATCTAGTTGTGATGCCATCCTCAATTTTTTATATTCAAACTCAATGTATAACAAAGCCTTTTTCCCGTAGACCATCTCATATGGTGTAAATCAAGTGGTGGTCTTCCATGTTATATTATGAGCCCAGGTGGCCTCAACTAGTCTCTTTGCCCAATCCTTCCTATTGTTGCTCACTACCTTGGTTAAGATGCTCTCCAGTGCCCTATTGGTCACCTCCACTTGACCATTAGCTTGTGGATTATAAGGAGTGGAGGCCCTATTGTAGCATCCATTGTCCATTATTATTTAAGTTTTATTTTCAATTTTATTACAAAATGGAAGGAAGATAAAAAAATATGAAAAGAATGGTTGATTTTATATTCTCAATGGTTTTGAAAATAATAAACCTGCGAGAAGATTTGGGTCACCTGATCAACAAGCCAGAGATCCAATGGTAATCACATAAGTTGAATAGAATGGGTCTATTTAGAAGATTGGACGCGATGGTGTATCAAACACAGTTTAAATTTGCCGAACTCCAGGCCAATCTCAGCCGTCCATTGAAGGAAACAGGATCCAACGGATATCAGGTCGCAATATTGGGTTGAAGATTAATAAAGTTCCATCCTTTAATCGGACCCGATAGATCATCAATTTCAGTTTTATTTCCTATTGGGTCTGAAGATCGGGTCGGCAAAGTCATTGTTGAGCCTCAAACCTGCACTCATTTACCCATCCTCCCAACAGCCTTTTCCTACTCATTTCCTTCTTTTGCCATCATTTCCTTCATCAACTTGTTCAATTCATTGCATTATAGGACTTTTTAACATGATTTGCTAATTGTGCTAATGATTGATTGTTGGTTTAGATTTTTGGTTCAAGTGCTGCAATTCCGCAGCTAATACAGGGTTTCCGCAACCGATCTTTGATTCCGCAGCCAATCCCAGATTCCGCAGCCATTTTCTTGTTTTCTATGATCCAGGTGTACTGCAGAGGAAAGAGCCACATGGGAAAGTTTGTATGACTGTGTACATGGTGCGTGTGCTGTCAGCTCAGCCAAACTGGTCGTCTACACCCCTGGTCAACGTGGAGGTAACTCTGGTCAAACGGCAAGGTTGCAAACGGTGGCACGGCTCTGCGTGTTCAGGTGGAACACGAAAGTCACAGCTGGCCTCTTCTTTAGCCACGAAGACTGTAGGGGACAAGAATCCAATAGCAGGATTTATTAATCATGATGACCGTTCCCTAAATCCATGCACGGTGCCTGCTGAACGTGTCTTTTGCCTAGCTGTTAGTTAGCTTAGTTTACGCACAGAACAATTGATGTTCTTGCTATAAATAAAGCGTTTCTACACGCTGATTAGTTAGTTTTTGGAAGTTAATCTTTTGCTGCTGTAAAATTTGTTTCAAAGACTCTTTTATAAAGCGTTTACACTCCCCATTGTGTTTTATCATGTGCTGATTTAATACTAAAAGACAGTTTTGTTCTTACCTGTGTAGCTGATCTTTTTAATTGTTTGAAGTGGATGGAGGGCCCCTGTCTGCTACAACCATTGTACAGTAGCTTTTAAATTTACTTTCCTGCATTCATTTTTCTTTAATTCACCATGTATATTAATGTACAGTTTTTGAATTATGCTGCTTTATGTTTCTGTACTTTTCATGACTGATCAGTGTGTGTTTTTACAGCTTTGTTAGGAGCCCGGGACAGTGTGCTTTTCCTTCTTTCTAACACTAGTGGCATCTGAAGTTGTCTTATCTAAACTGCTGACTTTTGCTTTGATTTTCATTAGTTTCCTTGCTTAGTTAGTTTCCTTGCTTAGTTTACTTTATCAAGTTTTGTCAAGTTGCTAATCTCTTGATGGTTCTTTTTATCATAATTCACTAACTTTTATGGGACCAAAACATCATTTAATTGCAGCTTGGTTTATTTAGTTTTAGACTCATATTGCTAATTCACTCCTAACTCTTTTTCACATGATCAATTAAGCTAAAGGCAGAATGTTAAGGGAGAATTAAGTAGTGTGATTTGTCACTTAATTTTTGCATTACTTTAGATTCAATAGAGGAGTTAGAGTAGTGTTCTTGCTTTCAGCTGAGTTAATATAGATGTCATTTTCATTCTTATCAACAGTAAAGGTATTGGACTAGTGCCATTGGTCTTTTTGTTTGATGCTTTACTTTCATTCGAAGCTTTAATTCCATTCCAAGTTATTGTTCAAGTTTTCTCTTTAAAATTCAAGAAGCATTTAGAAATCGCCACATACACACACATTCACTCACTTGTTTATAACTTCATCACATCACATTAGGAAGATAAGTTAGACATAAACTAAAAACGACAAAAAAAAGAACTAGGAAAGGCTGCTTAAGTATATATCGTACACTTCACTTCATCAGCTTACGAGCCCCCGGTTGAAAATTTATGATTGCAATTTAGACAACACTAAATTGACCAAACAGTCATCGGGTTCTATATTTAATGTTGGACCCGATGAATCATTAAATTTAGTTTTATGTCCTATCAAGTCCAGAAATTGGGTCGGCAAATCATTGGGTTCAGTCTTTAATATCAGACCCAATGGATCATTAAATATAGTTTTATGCCCTATTGGGCCTGTAAGGGAGTCAAGGTGCATCGAAAAGGTAGACGCACAAGTTCTATGAACCAGTGCTAATTATTTTAAAGTTTCATGGGCCCACCATTATTTAAATGTCATACAAGTTCAACAAGCGCAATCAACTAATAGTTTGATAAGCACTTTGAGGTACACTATGGGTAAGCAATGAGCACGAAGGTTAATGAAAGCTCTACCTCCACAGTTGTCTGTGACGTTAGCATGGCCAACCAGAATTGGTGGCCAAAAATCATTGCAGGGGTTCAACCTCGTTGATTCTCTCACACACTCTTTAACCCCCACGGTGCTCCCAAATCCTTCTTCCCTTCATCCACTGCTTGGTTAAGGCTCAAGATATAGTTTAGAACAAAGAACGACCGTCAGCTTTTAAATTCTGTTATTTCCTGTTCTTTAGCATGAGGTGTCTTTTACCCTTTGTGTAATATTCTGTAATAGTTTTTACTTAGACAGTTAGGGAAATAGTTAAGTAGTTTGAAATTTTTGCAGACCACCAACTTTTTCATAATGTATAAAAAGACGAAAATTTAGAAAGAAAGGGTTCGAATTTTGGAGAACCTGAATACTAGGCTAGTGAATTCCTCATACAACTTTTGATTAATGAAAGAATTAGAAGTCTTCCACATATTGTTGGGTATGATTTTGTGACTTCTCTGTTATGTGTCATCTTATGTTTTCTTCCTTTAAGTATGGTAATGAAGTTGCAGGTCTTTATTTTCTTATGTAAATGAAGTTAAAATTCCTTAAAATAGCACTCCTATACTTGAAGTTCACACCTTTGTAATTTTGCTAAGTTACAGATATTAGTTTCTGTGTAAGACAACATATTATCTTTAACTTGTCCAAGTGTCACAGATAGTAGATCCTATGTAAAACAACATATTATCTATGACTTAGTCTAGCTTTTCTTCATTCATAATTTATATTCAACAATCAAATGACATTCTGATATTTCCTTGTCACCTAAGTATTGGGGGTTAAACACCATGTATCCCAAGTCCTTCATTTGGGAACACAACATATAATTAAGTGAGAAACAAGTGACAATAATTATAAACATTAATGTCTTAATCACAATTTCTACATAGCCAGGAAATTGGTTTCTTAAGGTACAACATTAATTGGCGTTGTTGCTGGGGAGAGAAGACAAGAACACTTTTCCCTAGGTTTTAAATAGTTTCCTCTGGTTGTTCAGTGAGGAGGAAATTTTTGGCTATTTTGGATAAAATCAATAACTATGGATCCAAGAAGACCCTATACAAGATCAGACACCTCACAACAGAAGTTTCAAGCCCTTTTAGATCTTGAAACGTTAGTTTCTAAGAAGGTTGGAAGGTATAAACCCCCACTTACACCAATTCCAACACTGTCTGCATCAAGCATCAACTCACACAAACATTCATCTGATCAAGAGTAACCTTTTTCATCATATTCATTTCAAAAACCTAACTATTAGGAGCAATCTTTAGAGTCTGTTAATTTTCGATTATGTGCTATAATTTTTCAGCCTAAACCTATAACTACATTACCACCTAGGCACACTCCATTTACCCGCCAGTTAGGTTCCACATCTATTGGTAATCAAGGTTCAATAAATTTGGGAACATACATTGCAATTCCTACAATATTGACGAATAGGTATGCACCCCTTCAATTGCCACAATCGTTGAATCAAATTCCATAAGAATACCTCAAGATTCCTCCTCATTTTATAGGGGAAGATGAACAAACAGTAGAGAATCATGTATATGTATTTTGTAATTTTGTATAAAACCTAAATGTTAAACATTTAGATGTTGTTCTAAGAATTTTTATTCAATCCTTGGATGGAGAAGCAAAGAAATGGTTTAAAGGGATTCCCAATAACTCTATTCCTTCTTGGGAAGAGATGGAATGTCTATTCACACATAGATGGGGAGAAAAAAGAGACCATGGGTATTCACTAACAGAGTTTAATGTTATAAATAAGAAATATGATGAAATTGTAGTTGAATTTGTTAGAATATTTAATAAATTGTACAATAGTCTTCCAGTGGAGATTAAGCTCCCTCTTGTTGGTGCAAAAATAACTTTTGCAGAGGTTTTTGAGTCAAATTTTGGATTCACATTAAGGGAAAGAAGATCTCCAACCCTTGATCAGATCCAAATAGATGCATTAGAGATAGAAGTAAATCTGGTGGCTATAGGCAAAGCACTAGAGACACAGCCTATACAAGATAAGGGAAAGGCAAAGATAGAATCCTCTCAAAGTCAAACATATATGAGTAATGTAATTAAAACTTTGTCAAATAAATTGAATAAGTTAGAGTTGGAAAATAAGAATTCTCAGAGACAAACACAATATAATAAGAACTTTAATCCCCAATATAGAGACAACCTTTGCAAATCTTACAAAAGGATAGAAAATATCAAGATAAGATTCAAGCACCATTATATATAGAGGTAGATCCTGGTGAAGTACTAGAGCACCCTAGGGACCATGAAGATCATATTTCTACGTTATATGTAGTAGATGAAGATGAACTTGGTGTTGAAGGAGAAGAGTATGAATTTGTTGAAACGGATGCCATTTATGATGAAAATAAAATTGATGAATATTGGAAGCAATTCTCTGATTTTATGCAGGCAAAATTACATAAGAAATATGACTTGATATTAAGGAAAAGATCAAGAAGTCAAGAAAATGAAAGTGAGCAACAGGTTCTAGCTTCCTCGCCAAAGGTGACACAATAAGAATCTCAACCTACAAAACAAGTAAATAAAGGAAAGCAAAAATAGAATGCAAATGGCAAGACACAAATACTTCAAGGTGCATCTTCTCAAGACCAAAGTGAAAAAATTCCTTTGGAGAAACTTGTTTCAATTCCCCAAGTAATTTTAGTCATGGAGAAAGGAGAAGATGAAAATGAAAAGAATGCTAAATAGGGTCATTTTTTTAGTCTTACTAGAGAGTTGGAAAAGGTTAGAATTCAAGTTCCCCTTACAAAATTAGCAAAAACACCAGTCTGTCAGAGGTAGATTGCTGAGTTTATTAATTTAAAAGAAAATGTGAATATAAATGACAATGTAAATCTGCAGGAAGACAAACCAGTAGTGGTTTTTGGTCTACATGTAGAGGAAGTAGATCCTTTAACACCTCCTTTCTATATTTCCTGATTGATCCATGATTTCCTCCTGCATAATTGTATGTTTGATTTAGGATCTTCACACAACCTTATGCCATTGTCAGTGATGAAGCAACTAAATCTACAAGTTACCAAACCCTATAGAGACCTGTACTCTTTTGATTCAAACAAAGTCAAGTGTCTAGGGTTCATTAAGGATCTAGTAGTGTCACTATCCCAAATCCCATCTAGGATCTTGGTCATGGATGTAGTAGTAGCATATATCCCTGCTAGATTTGGAATGCTACTACCTAGGTCATGGGGGGTTAAATTGGGTGGTGTTCCGAAACTAGATTTTACATATGCTATTATACCAACTTTTGGTGGAAGAGAGGATATTGTATAGAGAAACTAGATTTGTAAAAACAATTACACAAAATGGAGCAAGTAATTCACCTGTATATAGCCAAGAGAAAGATGGCTTTGTTTGTTTCATGCTACATGATAATGTAGGATTGGCTTAATATAATCAGAAGAAACTTGCTTCAACCAATGTAATTACAGAGATGCAGACTAGAGGAGTGTGGAAATGCTTCTTTGATGGAGCCTATTCCAAGGAAGGAAGAGGTGCTGGTTTTCTTCTAATTGCACCTGGAGGTAATATGTTCCCTTTTTCCTTTAAATTGGAGTTCGAAGCAACAAACAATGTAGCGAAATATGACTCCTTGATTATTGCTCTACAAACAACTAAACAGATGGGAATTAAGTCAATTTCTGCTTTTGGAGATTCAGAGTGGATTATCAAACAAATAAAAAATCATTGTCAGACAAAACACCCTAGGCTTAGGGTGTACAGAAATGAAGTATGGGATTTGGTTGAGAACTTTTTCGAAGCTTTTAACATTCAATTTATTCCAAGGGATGGGAACAGATTAGAAAATTCATTGGTTGTGGTTGCTAGTACTTTCAAGCCTCATATTAATCCAAGACTAAGATATGAGGTAGAAATGAGGCACAAACCTTTTGTTCCTGATAATGTTAAATATTCGCAATTTTGTGAAGATGATCAAAAGATTAAAGAATTTTTTACTATGGTTGAAGAGCTTCAGGGCACAAAGATTGATCAAGATGAAGATGAAATAGCAGAAGTTAGTGGTTTAAAAGATTCAATAGCTAATCAAAAACTTTTTCAATTGAAAGATAATATTCTGCCAAAGGGACTTGTCCCTCTTGAGAGGCTTTTTAATCCCAATGATGTGACTATTGACTCAGGAAAATTTCACAGGATGAACACGTTCAGGAACATAACATTGGAACTCAGGAGGAACCTAGGCTAGTAAAAGTATTCATTTGAGTTTCACCTAATTATCAGGAGAGATATATTAAACTTTTCAAGGACTATGTTGATGTATTTGCATGGTCTTATGAGGATCTCATAACATATAATGTAAATATTATTCAACACAAGATCCATTTGAAGGATGGAATTAAACCCTTTAAGCAAAAGCTTACATAGATAAATCCTCTTCTTCTACCATCAATTGAAACAGAGGTCAAAAAGTTGCTTGATGCCAAAATAATATTTCCACCTAGGTACTCCAATTGGGTGGCTAATCATGTGCTGTAGAAGGTAATAGGGTCTTTTAGAATTTCAATGCTGGATGGATTCTCTGGTATAAACAGGTGGTTGTGGATGGAGAAGATCAGAAGAAGACAACATTCACAACTACTCGAGGAACCTTTATGTATGCTAGAATGCCTTTTGGATTGATGAACACAGGTGCTACATTTCAAGGTGCTATGGAAATTGCTTTTCTGGGAGATAAGTTTGTAGTAATATATTTGGATGATATTATTGTTTTCTCAAAGTCTAACGAAGAACATCTAGACCATATGAAAAAGACTTTTGAAAAATATAGAAGGTTTGAGCTTTCCTTGAATCCCAAGAAATCCATTTTTGCTCTGGAAGAGGGAAAACTATTAGGGCACATTGTTTCTAGAGATGGAGTGAATATTGATCTAGCAAGAGTACAAGTTGTGTAGAAAATACCACTACCTAGGAGTAAAAAGGATATTCAAAAATTCCTGGGAAAAATAAACTTCTTAAGGACATTTGTGTCCAATTATGCAGAAATTGTAAAAGAAATTACTAATATGCTGAAGGAGAGTGAAGTGCATTCGACCAGGGAAGCTAGAGAATCATTTTCCATGATTAAAGAACCATTGCAGATAGCTGCAATCCTAATCAGCCCTGATTATCAAAATCCTTTCCATGTTTTTTCATTCGCATCATCGAGTTCAATAGTTGTTGTCTTGCTGCAGAAGAATGATGAAGAGAGGGAGCAGACTGTTGCATTCTTTAGCAAGATTCTCAGGTATGTTGAGCTAAAGTATAATATTCTTGAAAAGTAGGTGTATTCTTTAGTAAAATCCCTAAAAGCCTTTAGAACTTATGTTTTGCAGTCACAGATCATTGCTTATGTGCCAAATGTTGCAGTAAAAGATGTATTAGTACAAGGAGATGTAGAAGGAAATAAGTGGAAAATGGATAGCCAAGATCCAAGAGTATGACTTGGACATAAAACCCATAAAGTTGGTGAAAGGGCAAGTATTGGCAAAAATGTTGACATAATCAAACTTTCAGGCATTGGGAATTAACTTGTTGAGACCTATGGATGAAGGAACAACTGAAGAAAATAAAGAAAAGCCAGATCTAGGTATGAAGATCAAGTATAAATTTTTATGTTCAGAATGGTACGTGCATATAATACATTTTTTATGTTTCTTTCTTTTCCCCAATCCTTAGATAGAACAAAGTACAGATAATTACAGATCAAAGCACAACCATATGTGATTTTGGAATGCAAATTGTAGTAGAAGGATCCTGTACGAATTTTTTTTCTATGTTTAACAGAAGACGAGTTTACAGAGACAATCAAATATCATCATGAGGGGTTATGTGGAGGACATTACAGCTGGAAATTTACTGCACATAAAATCCTCTAGATAGGATTTTATTGGCATACTTTATTTGGTGATACATATAAGTTTGTTAGAATCTATCAGAAGTGTCAGCTTTTTGCTGAGAAGAAGAGGTTAGCTCCCTTGCCTTTGATTCTAGTCTTCATAGAGGAACTATTAAGACAATGGGGATTGGACTTTGTTGGAGAGATTAACCCACCTTCAAGTGGACAACACAAGTGGGTTCCAAAACTACTGATTACTTCACCAAGTGGGTAGAAACTGTACCTACTAAGAGAGCAAATTATTAGGTGGTGATGAAGTTTTTAGAGGAGAATATTTTTAGCAGATTTGGATGCCCCATCAAAATCATAATAGACAATGCTCAAGTATTCAATTCAAGTAATTTTATTTCTTTTTTTCAAAAGTATAACATTATTTTTTCCCATTCAACAGCTTATCATCTACAGGGAAATGGATTAGCTAAATCTATTGACAAACATTTGATGAAGATCCTTAAGAAAACTATTGCAGAGAACCAAAAAGACGGGGATTCTAAGTTAAAGGTTTCTCTATGGGCTGCTAGAGTGACTACAAGAAGGTCTACAAGAAAATTACCTTTTGAATTAGTATATGGAACTCAGGCTCTATTTCCAAGTCAACTTGTGAAGTCTGTAATTGCAATGATTCAGGAGGCAAAAGAAGAACACAATGCTTTGATAAGAAGAATGGATAAAGTAGTGCAGCTAAGTGAGAATAGGGACAAGGTAAGAGACAACTTGATTATGTATCAATCGAAGATGAAAATTATTTTTGACAGAAAAGCCAAGGAGATTGACTTTAAAGTTGCAGACCTAGTATTAAGATGGGATACTAGAAGAGAAGATAAGGGTAAGCATGGGAAGTTTGATCCTCTTTGGTATGGCCATTTTAGAATTGTTGAAGCAAGGTCCAATAACACTTTCCTTCTCAAGAATATTGATGGTGAAACTCTATAGCTTCCTAGAAATGGGCAATGCCTCAAGCATTACTTCCAGTTATGAAGCATAAGCATCTTATCATTGTAAATACCATAGTGAAATTAGTGCACAAATGCCATAGAATTTAAATGTATGTAAGCAATATATGACTCCATGCCCGAGGTGAAGGCACTGATCTATGGTTCTTAGTGCTTCTGTGGGAAAAGCACTACTCCTAGGTGGAGCCAGATGTTGTAGCATCCGATGTCCATTGTTATTTAAGTTTTGTTTTGAGTTTTATTACAAAATAGAAGGAAAATAAGAAAAATATGAAAAGAATGGTTTATTTTATATTCTCAATGGTTTCGGAAATAATAAACCCGCGAGAAGATTTGGGCCATCCTTTCAACAAGTCATAGATCCAATGATAATCACACAAGTTGACTAGAAAGGGTTTATTTCGGAGATCAGACACGACGATGTATTATACATAGTTTAAATTTGTTGAGGTCCAGGCCAATCTCAACAGTCAATTGAAAGAAATAGGATGCGATGGATATCAAGTCTTATATCGGGTCTTATATTGGGTCGGAATATTCGGTCAAAGTGTAATCAAGTTCCATCTTTTAATCGGACCTGATAAATCATCAATTTCATTTTTATTTCCTATCAGGTCCGAAGATCAGGTTGGTAAGGTCATCGCATTATGTCTTTAATATCAGACCCGATGAATCATTAAATTCAGTTTTATGTCCTATCAGGTCCAGAAATCGGGTCGACAAATCATTGGGTTCAGTCTTTAATCTATGACGCAATGAATCATTAAACATAGTTTTATGTCCTGTCAAGTCCGTAAGGGAGTCAAGATGTGTTGAAAAGGTGGACACAATATGTTTTATGAACCAATGTTAATTATTTTAAATTTCCATGGGCCCACCATCATTTAAACATTATACAAGTTCAATAAGCACGATCAAGTGATAGTTTGATAAGAACTTTGAGGTGCATTGCGAGAAGCAATGAGCACGAAGGTTAATCAGAGCTCTACCTCCGCAGTTGACCGTGATGTAAGCATGACTGACTAGAATGGGTAGCCAGAAATCATTACGGGGGTTCAACCTAGTTGATGCTCTCACACACTCTCTAACCCTTGTGGTGCTACCAAAGCCTTCTGTCCTTCATCCACTGCTCGGTTAAGGCTTAAGATACAGTTTCAGACAAAGAACATCCATCATCTTTTAAATTTCGTTATTTCCTGTTATTTTATGTTCTTTAGAATGAGGTGTCTTTTACCCTCTATGTAATATTTTGTAATATTTTTTACTTAGATAGTTAGGGAAATAGTTAAGTCGTTTGATAGTTTTGGAGACCAAAAACTATTTGATAATGTATAAAAAGAGGAAAATTTAGAAAGAAAGGGTTTGAATTTTGGAGAACCTGAATACTAGGCCAGTGAATTCCTGATACAATTGTTGATTAATGAAAGGATTAGAAGTTTTCCATATATTGTTGGGTGTGATTTTGTGACTTCTTTGTTATGTGTCATCTTATGTTTTCTTCCTTTAAGTATTTTAATGAAGCTATAGGTCTTTATTTGCTTATGTAAATGAAGTTAAAATTCCTTAAAAGAGTGCTCTTATAATTGAAGTTCACACCTTTGTAATTCTTCTAAGTTACAGATAGTAGCTTTTATGTAAGAGAGCATATTATATTTAACTTCTCCAAGTGTCACAGATAGTAGATCCTGTGTAAAACAACATATTGTCTATGACTTATTCAAGCTTTTCTTTATCCATCATTTATATTCAACAATCAAATGGCATTCTGATATTTCAATGTCACCTGATTATTGGGGGTTAAAAACCATGTCTCCTAGGTCCTTCATTTGGGAAAACAATATATAATTAAGTGACAAACAAGTGACAATAACGATAAACATTAATGTCTTAAGCACAATTTCTACACAGCCAGGAAATTGGTTTCTTAAGGTACAACAAGTCCTACGCTTGATTTTGTGATGGCTGATCAGTTATTCAATCATGTTGGAGGTAAACTGGCTGCCTTGGTCTGTGACTAGCTCTCTAGGGTACCCAAATTCATAGAATACATTCTCCCTTAGGAACTCAGCCACCTTCTCTTCTATTGTGTATGGAGCATTATTGTTTAGAAGTCTTTGTGTCAACTGGATGTATATCCCAGGAAGTTTGTACACCACTCTAGGTGGGGGGGTGCGAGGGGGACTTGTCCCACTCGAGTGAGGGTTCGGGGGGCCGATCCTCCATGGCTGGGGGGTCCCGGGGCTAGCGGTCCCTCGACAGGGGTTTCAGGGGTAGCGCCCTTGAAGCAAAAAAAAAACAGATGTAAAATTTCCTTGTAAAAATATAGTAATTTCTAGTCAATATGGGCCATTCATTAGGCGGATGATCTGACAGTAGAACTTATGTTTAGTTTAGGGTTTTTTTCCCTAGAAGGCAACCCCTCTCTTTGTATGAGGGTATTGTATTTGAGGCTATGTAATAGATGTGTATTCTTTGAGCGAGAAATAGAGAGGTGAGACTGTGAGAGAAAACAAAGGATATTATAGTGGATCTACTGTAGGTTGTGTCTCTTCATTTTGCTAGATAATAGAAAGGAAGGACTGGCTATTCGGGTGGATGTAGCCCAAACTGGGTGAACCACGTATATCTGTGTCTCTCTTGTTTTATGCATTTTCTATGTTTATATTTCTGCAATATTTTATGTGTTCCATTGCTTCGTAATATATAACTTTCTAACAACTGGTATCAGAGCTGAAGGTTTATTTGGCTGATAAACTCGTAGGAAATAAGAGTTCCTCGTTTGAGTGGGAGCTGTTATCACTCAGGTTGTCCCTAGGCTCCTAGTAGGGATGGGGCCGAGGTAACCACAAACCAATCTTCTGATTGCAGGTTCTAGCCCACCTGCAATCGGAGAGGGCTCTCTCCTTTAGATTCAACCTTAGTTGATGATTTTAGGCTAGCTTTCTGACTTCAAGGGAATGTTGACTGTGATTGGAGGGAAGGTAGGATTCTTGAGTAAAGAGGCACAGTAAAGTGTTATAAGTTTTGAACCATTGGGCATGGAGTCACAGGTTGATGCGAGTGTTTTCTTGGTCACAAGGGGATACGGAGCGGGATAGCCACACACGATACAATACTCGGTCTGCTGAAAGTACAGAACGAACATCAGGGATGAAAGGCAAAAGAGAATCATTTCATCATGCTGACAAAGAGGAGAAGTGGATGAGTGGGATCCCGGAGAAGTTAAGAATTCCAAAGACATGCACTCATATGTGTAAGAAACAGGGTAAACCAGATCATTTAAGAATACAAGCTCATAACTGTTTCTGAAGAAAACATTGAAAAATGCAGAAATTGAACTTAAGGTGTAATGAAACAAATCTTAAGCTATTCTTTTTTCCTGCAATTTAGAAAGGCGGAAAGGTGATAAAAACATAAAATAGACAGGGAAGGAAAACACTTATTGGATCATGCAGAGACACAGGAATTCTGTGATCATTCCTTGGCCAAGAGAAAACATCAAGTTGTTTCACAATCCATGCTTTTAGCAATCTTTGATTATGGAAAAATATGATAGTTACAGTGCGAGTCTTTGCTCAGAGAAAATGTTGGAGAGAAGACTGACCAACAACTACTACCAACCAACCAACCCCTCACAATATCGCTTACGGTGGTATTTATAAACAAAATATCAGAAAGACATCATTACAAGTGACCTTGACAGGTCTGCTTAGAACTCTTCAAAAATCTAAATGCTGCTGGAATTAAATGCAAGTAAATCTTTTTGGCTACGCTGGGGCAGCTGGATCGGAACAGGTGACGAGGTGGCCCTTGGGGACTAGATGCGGTGCTGCTGGAGTGAATGTGCTTCGGGGCTGCAGTTCGACTTTGGTGTGAATTGAATGTGCAATAATTATGATTTGAGAGCTTCAAGTGGTCTCGCTCTCCTTCTATGGATCTGCTGGAAGGTATTCAATTTTCTCTTGCTTTGGGCCGCTGCTCAAGATATTCTTTGATACACTTTTCCACTACATTGATGGTTTCCGTCGTCGAATGATACTCTTTGACATGCTTGATGCCTACTGATTTGATATAATACACTTTAAACTCTGTGACTGATCTGCTGCTGTCTTCAAACCGGATCCTTTGGCACGATTGGGTGATTTTCGGGATCTTTCGGCGCGCAGTGGGCTCGGCAATCAGAAGATTCCCTGAAGATTCCTCGAAATGGCCTATTTCCCATAGCGATGCGCGAATCGCGCTATTCGCGCATCAGAAACTGCCTCCGTTTCTTGATCTGGAGCTCTGAAATGTGACTTTTCTTCCTGCGCGAAGCTTTTTCGGCTTTTCTGGCTGCTGACGTAAGCATTGCATCGGCTGTATGGCGGATGATGTCAGCTGTGGGTCCCTGGTATAGCGCGACATGATGAGGTGCTGGATGGACTATGGTGAAGAGACTCCGATGCGATATCGCGATATCGTGTCGGCAGGAAAAGAGGGGGATCATTGGGTTGGGCATTTGGCACTTGCGACTGCCGATATGCGATATCGCATCGGTGAAGATGGAGAGATGAATGGATTGGACACTCGACGTTTGTGATCGCCGATCGTCGATTTCGCGATATCGCATCGGCGGGGGACGGATGGGCAATGTTTTGCATGAATGTGAGAGGGCGAGGTTGCGACGTGAAAATGGCTTTGAGGAGAAAAGGTAAGGTAAGTGGGTGTGAAGGGCTTTTGAGGTTTCGGAAGGGGTCCGATTACCTCGGGGGAACTTGATACTTTGGAAGGAGTCCATAGTGTCTGGGAGGTGGTCTGGAGGTCGGGGTTCTTGCTTAGTTTCTAATACACTGAACAATTCCCGGGAACTGTTATGGTTATTTTTCAACCAGGGGGAGGGATACTACATAGGGGGAATTTTACTTAATATTAATAATGGAATGGGAAGAATAGGGAGCTAAATAATAATGTTAGTGGTTAATATGGAGATGGTAAGAAAGCGCTAAGTTTGGGAGAACTTAGGCTGTTACAAGGGGGTAGGACCATATTTCGGGAGAAGATATGGAACAACTTTGAGTAAATCAGAACTTCACTCAAGCCAGTGTTTATGGAGATGATGAACTTAAGAGGTGTCAAGCAGATCTTGGCCTCTTTTGGGGATGTTAGTTAATGATTGGGGAAAATAGAGAAGGGGAGTTAGATATACCTCATTTGAGCCTTTTTGCTTACAAATCTTTGCTGATTATGTTCTGCATGATATGATACCTGAAAAATTGGAACTGGTCAGCAATTCAATAGCCTCAGAACTACCTACCCAGCCTACTTGCCTAGCATTTTTTCTTCTTTTGTTTGGGGGTGCACTTAGACTTGAAAACCCATCATACATTTTTCTTTTGATGCTTTCCTATCTACATACTACCCTTATTTCTTCCAGAGCCCAGATTAAGTTGTTGGGCTCTTCTGTTTCTCTACCTATCTAAGAATCTACCAAGATTAAACTGTTTGGATAGACTTATAATCTCTATATTCTAAAACATGAAATTTAAACCTAGGGAGATCAAGATTAGACTGTTTGGACCTCCCTTTAACTAAAGTAGCGATACCGGGATAACTTTACAAAATTTGAAGGCAATTGAATGAACTTGAAGTATCTTTCTTCATTTGGAGTCTGTTTGAGCAAATATGGAGCATTGCAGCAAGCAAAGTACGACATATTTGGCCTGTGAAATGCCAATCATGAAAAATGCATACCTACTGCAGCAGGAGCTAACAGTGGCTCCACTCGGGGATGGCTTCTCCTTGCGGGAAGTCAAGAACAGCAGGCCAGAACGCCTTGATTTTTTAGTTTCTTGCTGTCTTCTGCAAAACTTATTGTCTCCGACCGCTTTATTCTTTCTACCTACCTATCTTAACCAGTAGCTACTCTGCCGTTAGGTGTAATCAAATAACCAGTGCAACCATTTAAGCAACTGTGAAACGAGATAATCATGCTGACTGATCATTTCTGAACGCAAAAGCATCATCCGGGCATATGCTTTTACAACAAAAATTGTGGCCTCCATCACTTGCCGCTGAAGCATACGGTCTTTACTGAGAAAACATGTTAGCAAAATTTTGTTAAGCCAAAGTTCCATGTAATCTGCGATTGGATCGATGAACTTACCCTGTGAGAGAACTTCTTTTGCTTCTTTTAAATCTTCAATAGAATCATGCAGAGTCTGTGAATCATAAGGTAGCGGCATCTTCTCTTGAGTTGAGGATGGGAGACTTCAGCATGATATAGGATCTTCTGGGTTGAAGGGAGCAGTTGCATCTTCGGTAATGAGCCTAGCAGATGATCCTTCTGTCTTTCCCTTGGATCCCAGATCACACAGAATCCGCAGGTCCTCAGGCAACAGTGTTCCCCCCTGAATATGGGCATGGAAGCTTAGGCATGATTCTCAGTTCTTTGGGCTAGAAGGATTAGTTACATCTTCGGTGATGACCCTAGCCGTTGATCCTTCTGTCTTTTCCTTGGAACCCAGATCATACTCAAACTGTAATTCAGGAGACAACACTATTTCCTGTTGAACTGGAGGAGGAAGATTTTGGTAAAACTCTTGAGGGTTGCGAAAATCATAAGACTGACTTTGAGCTCCCAAGAGTTCAATTTCATTCTCATATTTTTCCACAACAAACTCAAGGAACAGTTTATTCCGACCGCCTGGTATTTTTGACAATACTGCTCTGAAAATTTTTTCATTAAGCTCAAACTCTGATAAAATTTCTCTGCATTTTTCTAAAGCTTCTTCTATCGGAAGTTCCTCCCAAGATTCGGTCATTTTCTCTTGTTGTTAATACATGGGGTACTTGGCTGTAACATTTGGTTTGTTCCTCAGTGGAGCCTTTGATTGAAATTGAAGTGGAGTCGCCAGGTGGATGTCTGGACTTTGAAATGCCTGATCTCTGTCCACCATCAAAGATCAGAACTAAGCGTGACAAGCTCTGAAAAATAGGAGCACTTCCTCCAGTGGGGTTTAAAGATGAACAGAGCGATTGATTCCCCAAAGGAGTGCGCAGATACAGGTCGACCGAGGCTTTTACAAGTCGGTTTCTTCCACTGTAGAGCTGCAGAATGGTTGCATTGATTTATCTGAGGAGGTCCCCAGTGGAGTCGCCATTATGTTATCACTCAGGTTTTCCCTAGGCTCCTAGTAGGGATACGGTCGAGGTAACGACAAACCAATCTTTTGATTGCAGGTTCTAGCCCACCTGCAATCGGAGAGGGTTCTCTCCTTTAGATTCAACCCTAGTTGATGATTTTAGGCTAGCTTTCTGACTTCAAGGGAATTTTGACTATGATTGGGAGGAAGGTAGGATTCTTGAATAAAGAGGCATAGTAATGTGTTATAAGTTTCGAACCATTGGGCATGGAGTCATAGATTGAGGCATGCGAGCATTTTCTTGGTCACAAGGGGATACAGAGCGGGATAGCCACACAGGATACAATACTCGGTCTGCTGAAAG
>APFE031728036.1:62777-82753 GCA_000404065.3 Pinus taeda | reverse complement strand
AGAAGTGGATGAGTGGGATCCCAGAGCAGTTAAGAATTCCAAAGACATGCACTCATATGTGAAAGAAACAGGGTAAACCAGATCATTTAAGAATACAAGCTCATAACTGTTTCTGAAGGAAACATTGAAAAATGCAGAAATTGAACTTAAGGTGTAATGAAACAAATCTTAAGCTATTCTTTTTTCCTGCAATTTAGAAAGGCGGAAAGGTGATAAAAACATAAAATAGAAAGGGAAGAAAAACACTTATTGGATCATGCAGAGACACAGGAATTCCGTGATCATTCCTTGTTCAAGAGAAAACATCAAGTTGTTTCGCAATCCATGCTTTCAGCAATCTTTGTTTATGGAAAAATATGACAGTTATAGTGCGAGTCTTTGCTCAGAGAAAATGCTGGAAAGAAGACTGACCAACAACTACTACCAACAACCAAACCCTCACAATATGCCTTAGGGTTATTTATAACAACAGAATACGGAAAGACTCATTACAAGTGACCTTGACAGGTCTGCTTAGAACTCTTCAAAAATCTAAATGCTACTGGAATTAAATGCAAGTAAATCTTTTTCGCTGCGCTGGGGCAGCAGGATCAAAACAGGTGACGAGGTGGCCCTTGGGGACCAGATGCGGTGCTGCTAGAGTTAATGTGCTTCGGGGCTGCAGTTCAGCTTTGGTACGAATTGAATGTGCAATAATTATGATTTGAGAGCTTCAAGTGGTCTCGCTCTCCTTCTATGGATCTGCTGGAAGATATTCAATTTTCTCTTGCTTTGGGCCGCTGCTCAAGATATTCTCTGATACACTTTGCCGGTACATTGATGGTTTCTGCCATCGACTGATACTCTTTGACACGCTTGATGCCTGCTGATTTGATCTGATACACTTTAAACTCTGTGACTGATCTGCTGCTGTCTTCAAACTGGATCCTTTGGCACGATTGGGCGATTTTCGGGCTCTTTCGGCACGCAGTGGGCTCAGAAATCAGAAGATTCCCTGAAGATTCCTCGAAATGGCCTATTTCCCGTAGCGATGCGCGACTAGTGCTTTGCGCTATTTGCACATTGGAAACTGCCTCCGTTTCTTGATTTGGAGCTCCAAAATGCGACTTTTCTTCCTGCGCGAAGCTTTTTCGACTTTTCTGGTTGCTGATGTAAGAATTACGTCTGTTGTACGGTGGATGACGTCAGCTATGGGTCCCTGGTATAGCGCGACATGGTGAGGTGCTGGATGGACTGTGGTGAAGAGACTCCGACGCGATATCACGATATCGCGTCGGCGGGGAAAGAGGGGGATCATTGGGTTGGGCATTTGGCGCTTGCGACTACCGATATGCGATATCGCGATATCGCATCGGCAGAGACGGAGAGGTGAATGGATTGGACACTCGGCGTTTGTGATTGCCGATCGCCGATTTCGCTATATCGCATCGGCAGGGGACGGATGGGCAATGTTTTGCATGAATGTGAGAGGGTGAGGTTGCGACGCGAAAACGGCTTTAAAGAGAAACAGTAAGGTAAGTGGGTGTGAAGGGCTTTTGAGGTTTCAGAAGGGGTCCGATTACCTCGGGGGAACTTGATACTTTGGAAGGAGTCCATAGTGTCTGGGAGGTGGTTTGGAGGTCGGGGTTCTTGCTTAGTTTCTGATAAACTGAACAATTCCCGAGAACTGTTATGGTTATTTTTCAACCAGGGGGAGGGATACTACATAGGGGGAATTTTACTTAATATTAATAATGGAACGGGAAGAATAGGGAGCTAAATAATAATGTTAGTGGTTAATATGGAGATGGTAAGAAAGCGCTAAGTTCGGGAGAACTTAGGCTGTTACAAGGGGGTAGGACCATATTTCGGGAGAAGATATGGAACAACTTTGAGTAAAGCAGATCTTCACTCAAGCTAGTGTTTATGGAGATGATGAACTTAAGAGGTGTCAAGGAAATCTTGACCTCTTTTGGGGATGTTAGTTAATGATTGGGGAAAACAGAGAAGGGTAGTTAGTTATACCTCATTTGAGCCTTTTTGCTTACAAATCTTTGCTGATTATGTTCTGCATGATATGATACCTGAAAAATTGGAACTGGTCAGCAATTCAACAGCCTCAGAACTACCTACCCAGCCTACTTGCCTAGCATTTTTTCTTCTTTTGTTTGGGGGTGCACTTAGACTTGCAAACCAATCATACATTTTTCTTTTGATGCTTTCCTATCTACATACTACCCTTATTTCTTGCAGAGCCCAGATTAAGCTGTTGGGCTCTTCTGTTTCTCTACCTATCTAAGAATCTGCCAAGATTAAACTGTTTGGACAGACTTAAAATCTCTATATTCGAAAACATGAAATTTAAACCTAGGGAGACGAAGATTAGACTGTTTGGACCTCCCTTTAACTAAAGTAGCAATACCCGGATAACTTTACAAAATTTGAATGCAATTGAATGAACTTGAAGTATCTTTCTTCATTTGGAGACTGTTTGAGCAAATATGGAGCATTGCAGCAAGCAAAGTACGACATATTTGGCCTGTGAAATGCCAATCATGAAAAATGCATACCTGCTTCAGCAGGAGCTAACAGGAGCAATGGTGGAAGATGGTAAGTTTAGGGTTGTGAAACTTAACAGCCAAACTTCTCACTGTGGAAGATGCAGATGGAAGATTATCTGTATCAGAAAGATCTATACCTACCATTGGGCAGAAAAACAAAGATGCCAACAAGTATGACAGATGAAGAATGGAACCTTCTCGATAGAAAGGCACTCAGAACAGTACGGTTGTGCCTCGCAGCATTGGTTGCCTTCAACATTTCGAAGGAAACAATGATAGAGGGTTTGATTAAGGTGTTGCAGAAACTATATGAAAAACCCTTGGCCTCAAACAAGGTATTTCTTATGAAATGGTTATTTAATATGAAGATGTCAGAAGGTGGATCTGTTGCAGACCATTTAAATGATTTTAATACTATTACAAGTTAGTTATGTTCTATAGGGGTGAAATTTGATGATGAAGTTAAAGCTCTGTTATTCTTGTGCTCATTACTAGAGAGCTAGAATGGTTTAGTAATGGCCATTAGTAACTATGTTTATGGATCTAGTACTTTAAAGTTTGATGATGTTGTCGGTGCTATCCTTAGTGAGGAAATGCGACGGAAAAGCTCCGGTGAGACATCAGGTAATTCTTTGAGTGCAAAGTCTAGGGAAAGAAAAATGGAAAGAGGAAAGAGCTCAGGATATCGCAGTAAATCAAGGAAAGGTAGATCCATGTCCAGATCAGGGATAGTGTGCTAGAAATGTGGAAAGAAAGGACACCAAAAGAAAGACCGTAGATCTTAGAAGGGAAAAGAAGGAGATGCACAACAAGAAAACAATCATGAAGAAAATGTGAAAGGTCAGGTGTTACAAGATGCTTTGATTCTTTCTTTAGAAAATATTACTGATTCCTGGGTGGTAGATTCAGGGGCCTCATTCCATGCCACACCTGATAAGAAATACTTTCATGACTATGTTCAAGGAGATTTTGGACAAGTTTGTTTGGGTGATGATAAGCCATGTAAAATTGTTGGAATGGGTAAGGTTATTGTAAAACAGTAGAATGGAACCCAATGGCTACTAAAGGAGGTAAGGCATGTTCCAGATCTAAAGAAAAATCTGATTTCAATAGGGCAGTTAGGTGTTGAAGGTTGTGTGACAACTTTCACAGATAAAGCTTGGAAGGTTATCAAAGGAGCCCTGGTAATAGCAAAAGGCGAAAACGTTGGTACATTGTATCTATGCAATGGTTTTTCTAAATATGTTAATGCTTTAACTTCCAAAGGAGTAGATGCAGGATTATGGCATCATAGGCTTGGACACATGAGTGAAAAGGGGTTGAAGATTCTTCACTCAAGGAATTTGTTACCGAATTTGAAGAATGTTGATTTGGACTTCTGTGAGAGTTGCATTTATGGAAAACAGAAGAGAGTCAGATTTCTCAGAGTTGGGAAAGAAAAGAAGAGCAAAAAATTAGAGCTTGTGCATATAGATGTATGGGGACCTGCATAGGTATCATCTCTCGGTGGCTCTCATTATTATGTTACTTTTATTGATGACGCAACTAGAAAAACTTGGATTTATTGTATTAAGAGTAAATCTGATGTATTTGATACTTTTAAGAAATGGAAAGCTTTGGTTGAGATTGAGACAAGAAAGAAATTGAAGTGTCTTATATCAGACAATGGAGGTGAATATTGCAACAAATTGTTTGATAGGTATTGTTCAGAGCATGGAATTTGCAAAGAGAAGACAGTTCCAAGAACACCACAAGAAAATGGGGTGTCAGAAAGGATGAGTAGAACAATCATGGAGCATGCAAGGTGCATGAGATTGCATGCAGGATTGCCTTTACAATTTTGGGCAGATGCTGTAGATATTGTTGTTTATCTAATAAACAGAGGGCCTTCAAGTTCCTTGGATGGTGGTGTTATAGAGGAAGCATGGACAGGTAAAAAGGTAAACTACTCCTTTTTAAAGCCTTTTGGTTGTGAGGCCTTTTTCCATATTGATAAAGAAAATAGAACAAAGATTGAGGTAAAGTCAAATAAATGTACCTTTGTTGGATATGGTGTTACTGATTTTGGTTATCGCTTATATGATTACGAAAATCAAAAAATCATTAGGAGCAGAGATGTAATATTCAATGAAAAGGTCCTTTATAAGAATCAGTTGTAGAAAAAGAAACAGGAAAAGGAAAACAAGGAATACGTAGTTCTTAATGAAATCACTGAAAAGGTAAAGGTGCCTGAAAATGATAATAATCAACAACCAAAACAACAACAACCACCATAACAGCAATATGCACCCCAAACACCTGAAAGTGATGTTAGAAGATCTACCAGGATAGGTAGACCCCCTAAACGATACTCTCCTTCATTATATTATTTATTGTTGACTGATTCTGGTGAACCCAAATGTTATGAAGAAGCAATGCAGGTTGAAAGCAGGAAGAAGTGGGAGGTAGCCATGGAAGAAGAGATGGACTCCTTAATGCATAACCAGAATTGGGACTTAGTCAAGTTTCCTGCAGGAAAAACTACATTGAAGAATAAATGGGTTTACAGACTGAAGGAAGAAGATGGAGGAAAACAGAGGTATAAAGCTAGACTTTTGGTGAAGGGGTTTGCACAGAAGAAAGGTATTGATTTTTATGAAATATTTTCTCCTGTTGTTAAAATGAATTCAATCATAACTATTTTAAGTCTAGTAGTAGTTGAAGGTTTGCATCTTGAGTAGTTAGATGTAAAGACAACCTTTCTCCATGGGGATTTGGAGGAAGAGATATATATGTAGCAGCCACAAGGATATGAAGTGAAATGGAAGGATAAACTAGTGTGCAGGTTGAAGAAGAGCTTGTATGGCTTAAAACAGGCTCCAAGGCCGTGGTATCTAAAATTTGACAAGTTTATGTCTGAACAAGGTTATACTATATGTCACTCTGATCATTGTGTTTATCTAAAAAAGAAAAATGATGGCAGCTATATTATATTGTTATTGTATGTAGATGACATGCTTATTGTAGGGTCTAACATGTAGGAAATAAATGTGCTCAATAGAAAATTGGTAAATTCATTTGCAATGAAGGATTTGGGAGCTGCAAAACAAATCCTTGGTATGAGAATAACTAGAGACAGGAAAAATCATAAATTAACATTGTCTCAGATTGAGTACATACAAAAGGTGTTGAAAAGATTTAATATGCACAATGCAAAACCAATTAGTACACCTTTTGCTAGCCATTTCAAACTTAGTAAGGAAATGTGCCCAAAGACCAAAGAATACATTGATTATATGTCTAAAGTTCCATATGCATCAGCAGTTGGAAGCTTAATGTATGCAATGGTCTGCACAAGGCCTGATATTGCACATGCAATGGGAGTTGTAAGCAAGTACATGAAAAATCCAGCAAAGGAACATTGGATGGTAGTGAAATGGATTCTCGGATATTTGAAAGGTACCACAAATCAAGCATTATGATTTGGTGGTTCAAACATTTCTCTACAGGGATATGTTGATGCAGATATGGCAGGTGATAGAGATGACAGGAGGAGCACTACAGGATATGTATTTACTGTTGGTGGAATAGTTGTCAGTTGGGTTTCAAAAAATCCAAAGTGTTGTTACACTTTCAACAACAGAAGTAGAGTATGTTGCTGCTATAGAGGCTAGTAAAGAAATGATTTGGTTACAAAGTTTTATGGGTGAATTGGGTAAGGAGCATGATATGGGCACATTATATAGTGATAGCCAAAGTGCCATTCATCTTGCAAAGAACTCAACATTTCATTCCAGGACTAAACACATATAGCTCAAATACCATTTCATACGATCAGTTTTGGAAGATGGAGAGTTGGTCTTCAAGGATGACAATGAAGATGAGAAACAAATAGGTCCAAAGAGGAGTCATTGTCCAACAAATGAAGCAGCAATGGAGTTGCTACAATCATTCTCCAAGTGGTAGATTGTTGAGTATGGAGCATGATTGTTTAGAGGTCTTTGTTTCAGCCGGATGTATACCCCAGGAAGTTTGTACACCCCTCCATGCAATAGGGTGCAGGGAGGACTTGTGCCCCCTACGGGGGTTTAGGGGGGTCAATCCCCCCCAGCAAAGGTTTCGGGGGCAGCACCCCTGAAGCCAAAAGAAAAACAGATGTAAAATTTCCTTATAAAAGTATAGTAATTTCTACTCAATCTAGGCCATTCATTAGGTTGATGATCTGACAGTAGAAATTATGTTTAGTTTAGGATTTTTTTTCCCTAGAAGGAAACCCTCTCTTTATATGAGGGTATTGTGTTTGAGGCTGTGTAATAGATGTGCATTCTCCGAGCAAGAAATAGAGAGGTGAGACTGTGAGAGGAAACAGAGGATATTACAGTGGATCTGTTGTAGGTTGTGTCTCTTCATTTTGCTGGATAATAGAAAGGAAGGATTGGCTGTTCAGGGTGGACGTAGCCCAAACTAGATGAACCACATATATCTATGTCTCTCTTGTTTTATGCGTTTTCTATGTTTATATTTCTGCAATATTTTATGTGTTGCATTGCTCCGTAATATATAATTTTCTAACATCTTCCGTTGCTGCCTTAATCGCCTTGGTTTCAGCCCACTTAGTCAAATAATCAGTGCACACAATAATGTATTGTTTTTTCTTTGAAGGATGGTTGATAGGCCTCATGAAGTCCATACCCCACTTGTCAAATGGATTGAAAGCCACTTGAGGTTGTAGGGGCATTTCATCTCTCAGAGTAGAATTTTCCATCCTTTGGCACCGATCACTGACTAATGTACTTTTTCACATCCTGATGAAGGGTGGGCCAGTAAGAGCCTTCTTGTGACACTTTGAATGTTGTCCTCTTTGTTGCAAAGTGACCTCGACAAGGCCCATCCTGAAAGTTCAGAAGGATGTCAAAAACTTCCTCTTCCCTTACACACCTTCTTAAGATTTGATCTGGGCCAAGTTTGAAAATATTGTCCCCAATCTAAGTGAAAGGGGCACTTTTCCTGACTACCTTGCTCTTTTCTTTGTAGGGAAAGTTTGGTGGGAACTGTGCTAATACCAAATAGTTTGCTATATCAGCAAACCATGGGGAGAGAACTGAAATAGAAAACAAATTCTCATCTGGTAACTGGTCATCCACCATTCTTTCTTCACCTACAGGAAGATTCATCCTAGATATAAAGTTTGCAACAACATTTTCCTTACCAGGACTATCAACAATAGTTAGATAAAACTGCTGTAATAAAAGCAACCATCTTATAATTCTAGCATTCACATCTAGCTTGTTCATTAAATATTTTATTGCAGTGTGGTCAATATGCACAAATGTTTGGTAGCCTGTAATGTAATGCCTAAATTTGTTTAATGAATGCACAACAGCTAGGCGTTCCTTTTCGGTCAAATTATAATTTAGCTCAACCTTTGACAGGTTCTTACTGATAAAATAGATGGCATAGGGCAATTTATCCTCTACCTAACCTAACGCTGCTCCTATGGCTTTGTGTGAGGCATCAACATGAATATGAAAAGGGAGGGACCAGTTTGGGCCTCGAAGAATTGGTGTAGTGGTTAACTTACCCTTTAAAATGTCTAAGGCCTTTTGATAGATTTTTGACCATATAAACTTAGAATATTTGTCCAAAAACCCAAATAAAATATAGGCCAACTTGATAAAGTCCTTTATGAACCTTCTGTAGTATTCAGCTAACCCCAAGAAACTCCTGACATCCCTCTACTTTTGTGGAGGTGGGATCCTTTGGATGATTTCTATTTTGTTTGGGTCCACCTGTAGTCCTTGCTGAGATATTGAATGACCTAGCATGGTCCCTTCAGTCATTAAGAATTCACATTTTTCTGGACTGAGAGATAGGTTCATTTCAATGCATTTGTACAATACTTTACCTAGGTTAGTCAGAGCTTCTTGAAAATCACAACCATAAGGTGTAAAATCATCCATATAAATTTCCACCGCATCATGTACTAATTCAGCAAAAATACTCAAGACTTCTCTGTGGAAAGTGGCAGGAGCATTGCATAGGCCAAAAGGAAGGACCCTATAGGCAAAAGTACCCCATGGACAAGTGAATGTGGTCTTATCCTGCCAGGCCATCTAGCACTTGGTCAATGAAGGGTAGGGGAAAATTATATTTCTTTGTGGCTTTGTTCAACACCCTATAATCGACACAAATCCTCCACGTACCCTTTTTCTTGGGAACTAACACTAAAGGAGAGACCCACTCACTGTCAGAGACAAGGTAAATGAATCCTACATCTAGTAGTTTTTACAGTTCTTCTTTGACTATATCTTTAAAAGCTATATTCATCCTCCTTTGTGGTTGTCAGACTAGCTTGCAACCTTATTTGATGTATATGTGGTGAGTACACACTGAGGGGTGTACTCCCTTCATTTCCTTGTAACTCCAAGTGAAGGCTTCTAGGCTTTCTCTCAACATGCTACATAGCTTTTCCTCTTCAAGAGAAGAAAGATATGGATTAATTTTCAAAGTTTTCTCTAGGCCAAATTCTATGGTTTTGACATGGAGTGGGCTGGAATTGGCCAAGCATAAGCCAATTGGATGATTGTTTTGGGTTTCCCTTTCTTCTTCTTCTAATGGTAACAAACTAGGAGTTCGACTTTGGATCAGGTGTTCAATTAATTCATCCTAATCTTGTTGTCCTCCTCCTATGGTTGCTTCCAAATCATAAAGTTGGTATGAATAAACCTCATCTTCTTCCTCCTCCTCCAACCATAAAGGTAAATCATTCTCTAGAGAAGGTTGAGTAGGAGGGTATAGAACTAACTATTTGGACACATGCCCGTTCTTGATGGTTATATTCCTAGCTCTGTAGCTAATGTAAGCATCGATTGTGGCAAACCATGGCCTCCCAAGGAAAAGAGGGCAATAAGCTTAGCCTTAGGTTGGATAACTAGAAAATTTTCAGGGTACTCCTAGTAGTCAATAGAGACCATCACATTCTCCACAATTCCCTCAGGGGTGATTGTGGAATAGTCTGCAAGTTGCACAACTATTGTGGTCTTCCTCAATGACCCTTGAAGGTTGAGCTTGAGCATGGTGTCCTTGGTCATCACATTAATATCAGCCCCAACATCAATCAAAATGTGTGGGACAATGGTGCCATTGATTTCCACATCTACTATAGGGGTTCTAGGGTCCAAATATTTAAGACATATTACCTACCCTAGAATTAAGTCAAATAGTTTCCCAATGACATTAATGGTAGGCGAATCCCTTTTTCTTCTTCGTGGATGCTTGAAGAATTTCTCCTTAATCAAATTATTATAAATGGGAACATCTTTTATTGACTGCAGGAGGGGGATCTTTACACGGATTTTTCAATTTTCCTAGAAGTTCAATTTCTTCTAGGGTAGGTTGGAGTGGTTGGGCTAATCTCTCAGGAAAGGGTGGATTTACTTTAGGATTGCTTTCCTCTCTTTATTCCTCAACCTCCCTATGTGGAGAGGGAGGGTGGTTATTCAGGAGAATTCTCCCAGACCTTAGGTTGATCTCCTGGATTTCTACAGCATAAGATGGGTATGATGTCTCTTCACTGTATACTTGTTGAGCCTACCTATTGTTTGCGTTTAGATTTCGCTAGGCAAGCATCTAGGGTTGCTTGGGTGGAGCAGAGTGTAGGAGTTGTGGTTGGGTAGGTGGTGGAGGCAATAGAGTGGGATCATAATTGTATTGGGGCCTCCACCCCTAGAGTGGGGTATTCCACTGAGGTTGCGGTGCAGCATAAGGTTGAAATGGCTGGCTAGCTAGCGGGGAATGATACTGAGATGCATAGGACCAAGGAGGGGGTGTAGACTAGGAAGGATGAATAGGGGGTCCCTAAGAAGGTATATTTGTGGCTTGGTTGGGGTTGTAATATGCATGGGATGACCCTTGCATACCCTGCTAGTATGGTCTAGGCCCAGAAGGTCTCCTTTGGTTGATGTAACAAAGCTACTCAGTGATCCCTTTAGCTCCTTGATACACAACTTTCAGTCCAGGTAGAGAACGGAACTTGTCCGTGGAGTGGTTTTCTTCACAAATGGAGAAAATCTCAATGCAATTCAATGGACATTCATTCCTAGGATGCCTCCTAGTGCATCTAGGACAAAAAATGGCCAAGGCTCTCTCTGCTTCTTCTTGCTTCCTTTTGATTTTCATGGTATCCAATTGCAAGGCAATGGTTTGCAACATCTCACTTTTGAAATCTTCCAACATATTTCGAATTTCACCCTTGATGGATGAGTTGGAAGATGATCTACTGGCCATAGGTTGACTACTACTACCCTTTTTCTTGGCTACCCTAGAATGGTTTCTCAAGACAGTATTGATATCCTCATAGGGTAATTGGTAGATATCTCCTCCTACTAACAAATGTAAGGTATCCAGAAGATCTTCCCTTACTCCTCTGAGCAGGACCAACTTTAGTGACTTGGGGTCATGTGTGCACTTGGCCTTTTTGTAACTGAGCTAGAATATTTCTTCATAGTCTTATAAGGATTCATCTTGGCCCATGGTCATCCTGAAAATCTCTTCTTTAGTATCCTTTGACCTAAAGTTGTCCAAATATTTTTTCTTAAAAACCTGCAGCATCTGAGCCCAAGTTGTGATGCTATCTCTAGGTAAGCATCCTTGAGGGTAGATGGAAACAATTTTAACTTTTTCTCATCATCTGTATAGTAATAGGTTCAACATATAACAACATACTCAAATAGGAAAGTGTCAGGATCCTCTCTGGTTAGGCCATGGAAATGAGGTAGAGCAGAGGGGCTTATATTCTTCATTTTAGGAGCTGGAAAGTAATTTGTAAAAATGAAATTGCTAACTGAATGAAAACTACTGAGAGAAAAAAAATACTTGTTGAATTGAAATTCTACTTGCAAAATGGAAAGGAAAGTAGATAATGACAACTGAAAGAAAACAATCTACTAGATTACTTTTGTGGAAATAAACTAATGGCAGAAAATTGAAGACTAGAAATAGAAGAAAAGGAAGCAGTAATCACATTCTACTCAGACTCCTCCCTGGCAACAACACCAAAAATTGATGAGGACCAGTATTACAGCAAGGATGCTACAACTCTTGGGCTACCAGCTTTACTTATCAACGCGAGGTTCGTACAAACTTGGTGGTGACAATGCTACATGCACAAGTAGAAGTGAAGGTCCTGCCTATTGTCACTAATCATCTGGCGAGAGACCCTAGGAGTTCCAAGCTAGACTTCTATAGAGTCATAAGAAGCTTGATTCTTTGATAGAAGAAGAGCAAATCTATTGTAAGAGAGCTACTCTACTGCAGTAATGAAGGAAACAACATGTAATGCTAAATCACACCATATCGTAATTAACCATTTAAATAGCTATGCTAAACAGAATTACTAAATCAACACTAACCTAATGATGCTATCTAAGTTATAGAAGCAAAGAGAATAAAACCAAACTAATGTGTAAGCAAGGAAACAAAACTATGTCCGTTTTCAATTTTTTTGGTTTCTTTGGTAAAATCAAGCATGTAAGTTAATTGTTCTTGTAGATGTGACAGGTGGATTGAAGGTGGTTGAGGATGGCTAGAAGGAGTATTTTGATGATTGAACAATGTTGGAGTCTAATTGAATAACCAAATCTAAGCTCAGGAGTGGAAACATTTAAAGAATACGCAGAAAAAACTTTAGGAAGGAGTCAAGCAGAAGAGCAATCGAAGATTGAAATTAGTGGAAGAGAGATGTAATGAAGCAACAGTTCATGGGAACCATTGGATTAGTTGGATCAATGAATATTATAAATGGAAGACGAGTTGTAGAGATCATATCGCAGGAGATTAAGTGAATAGATGGATGAATAGGACTAATGGAAGATGAGCAACGAAGATTTTATCCTAGGGGATTAAGTGAATAGATGGATGAACAGGATTAACGGGAGATGAATGGCGGAGATCTTATCACAGGGGATTAAGTCAATAGATGGAGGAACAAGATAAATAGGAGATTAATGGAGGATATCTTATCATAGGATATGAAGTCAATAGACGGATGGATCACATCAAGTCACGTGTCAACAGAAGGGTGGAAAATGTTATGAATGATGGAGTGGGTTTCCATAGGTGGTAAGCAATTTCTCACACGCCCTCAAAGCTATAAGAAAAATTCATAAATTTTACGTGATTAGCCTAAGTGAGAAACACGTAGCACGAGAAAACCACTTTTCTCACGTGATCTCGGGCAGATATTGTCCATGCAAGAATTCACATGAGATTGCGGGATAGCCATTGGATCATGCAGGATTGATCAACGATGTAGATCAGCCAAATTAATTGGAAATCGGTTGAAGTGATAGCCATTGGATCAAGCGAGGTAGATCGACAGTGGAGATCAACCAAGCTAGTTGGCAAGTGAGTGACAGGATAGCCGTTGGATCAGGTGAGGCAAATCGATAGTGGAGATTCGTAGCGCCTAAAGTCAAACGTTGAAATGAATACACATGTGGTTGATAGCGATTGTCTAGGTTTGTTATGGATCGGATGGTAAGGAAATCTACAGGCATAATCTAATTAAGACATGATTTATTAGCTTCCACATATATTATGCATGGAGAAAGTGCTGAAGGAAATGAGAATATGAGTGAGATATTATTATAGAAAGAAAGTGATGGAAAAAGGCGATGATAAAATAAACCAAGTACTGAATCAAGATGACAAACTCCCAAAGCTCATGCAAGAACTAGAAATCTATGTTGTTGGGGCTTGTTGAATGGTCTCTTCCTCAAGTCATTGTCCCAGAGGGAGGAGGTGAGACCGAGACACCTATTGACATCCTTAAGGTGATCTTTTTCTCCTTGCTAACTTGCTAATTGAGAGAAGGCACAAATGGAAGAAAACTAAAACACAACCAATCTACTCTACACTGTTATAATGGAAATGCATCTACTTAAGAAAATGAACAATTAAGCCATGAATCTATGCACTACACTACTGTAATGGAAATGCAACTACTTAAGAAAATGAAGGATTAAACCATGAATCTATGCTAGAATACATCTACAATAAAGAGGAGCCTTAGCTGTTAAGGTTGGACCCTAACCCAAGAGCTTCATCCCTCTGAGTTAACTCAGTGTTGGCTCAAAAAAAAACTCATTCTTATTATCAAAACAATGGATTACATAAAAACTATCATAAGTCTTGGAGCTCAAAAATAGAGTAGAGTTTTACAATCAAAAAATCCTGAATCCTACTGAGGTCCTAGGCCTCTCTACTTATACATATGAAGTCTTCCACGACTTCCTTAAAATTACGGAGGCTCGGCTCCCAAACTCGAGATAAACTGGTGGTTTGTCTTTCACTTGCTCAGCTACCTTCTAGTCCTCATGATTTGGTTGTTTGCACTTTGAGCTGATGGAGGAATATTTGAATGGGGGGGTATTAAATGAGGAGGATTGACCTCCTATAATTTCTCTCCCTTGTCCCATTCGATTTTTGACCAAGGTATTTGCCAAAATCCATTGCTTTTATCCTTTAATCCTACATTAAATGCACATTAGACCACAAAGCAAAATATCCAACTCTAACTCATCTCATAAACAAAATATAATAAAAAATATGCAATAAATTGTGATAATAGTTGGTTTGACTAAGCTAGGAGGTGAATTAAGACCCATATAATTACCCAATGATGAGGCTCATCACCATCTGTGGGGAATATGGTCATTATACCCATCATTTTCTTCAACTCCCTGAGCTAAAAATAGTACAGGACAATAAGGGATAGGGAGTTAAAAAGGATACATGACAAACTACAGTAATGTGGGACCCTTTCTTGCATCAAGGAGTGGTTAACGCTCAACAAAAATCATCCCATCCACATCATTCTCGAGGGAACCCCCATAATAATTGTAATCATGACATTTTCATGACAGGAGAAGATATTCTCCTACAAATGTGAAAAAAAAAGTGAGGAAGCTCCCTAAGAACCCAACCCATCCACCTCAACCAGGACAATGCCTACAACATCGTTGACCATTCCCTGACTTCCTATAGAACCCATGCCAAATATGGTTATAGGACCTTTACAGTGAGCAAAACATAACTGAAAAGATGCTCATAGCTACAATATAGTTGACAAATTAGCACGATATCCCTCAACTATGTCAGCATTAGAGATCCTACAAACATGCCCAACCTAGTGGAAGGCTCTACTTTTATCTCTAAGTGAAATCACCCATTCTCACCGAATGGTATTTGACTTGGATAAAGCTACCCAATGACCACCATCACCAGTTACTTTCCAAATCCCACTCTTAATCCAAAACATCACCATCCATCATTGCACTATTGATAAATGGGCATCCATATGCATAATGTCCAATTTTGTTTTATAGAAACTAGGATCCCTAGAATCAAACCTTTTGATATGACACTTAGAGCATACGACGGGCATTTTTTAGCCCCAATAGGCTTATACCAAGGCATTCCAGTACAAATGGCCAGCAAAACCATACTAATAGGTATCAAAGTATTGGGCACTCAGTTGGATTACAATATCCCACTAGGTCGAAGTTACATGTACGAGATGTTAGCAGTTGCCTCATCTGTATTCAGGGTAGTAATGTTCCCCCATGAAGGAAAAATCATTACAATAGCTCAACTCACATATTATGAGAAGAATACATTACCTGCACCAGATGTTTCACTACCTTTTATCTCATCTTCTCCTAAATGGATCACCAGTTACACTAAACTCTACCCAGGCCAATTTACGCCATCAACACTCCTATGGACATTCTAAGGAGACCCTCCTTTGATAGAGGAGATTTCTCCAAGAACAAGAGGACTGGTGTTCATAATGGGTTCATCAAAAACCCCGCAACATTAAGAACCAATTTTGGATACCAACAATAATGTTGTTCTAATCCTACTTTCTTTCCATATGCCATCACTCAAGCACCCTTCTTATTCTCCCCCACCTATTTTTGTTTCATGCCAAGTCATTGCAATGCTTTCATTTCCCCATATGTCTCTAGAGATACCATTCTAGTATCTGGCCCCTTAGGCCATGTCAGCAAGCTCAGGTATCACTACAACAAGTCTTAGTCCTATTCCTCCTTAGGATAGCACACCATAACAAGAACCACCTATATCGACACCAGCTGGTTCTAAAGAAAGGGAGAAGGAGAAAGTAAAAAATGTGGAAGCTTCAAACATTCATTCCTCTAAGTCCCCTCAACCCTTTTCTTTGTGTGAAATAGTTAAGCAACCAACCAATATGTTCCCTGCATTAGACGAGCTCAAATCCCTTCTGTGTGCTTGAGGGAAGAAGACGAGTTCAAATCCCTCAACCCTCCTCACCCTACTTGAGAAAATAGAACACTCCTACCTCATAAGATATTGCGCACTAACCATGCATGCACCATATGCATGGAATACAGGCACTACACTCATCATTACCCTGAAATCCCTTGACATTGAGATGCATTAGGTGCACTCACCCAAACCAATACCCCATTACTCCTAGTAGATGATGGACCTAAAAATATTTTTTATGTCATTAGGGAAGAATATTCTTTCTCTTATCCTTCTTATAGTCAATCAACCTCCCACCATGATCAGAGGAAACTCGGATCAGTGACACCCCTACATACACCCACATGTGTTTTATGTGACGAACCAGATCATTTTATCCCCTAATGTCCTAAATTAAGGGCATTTAGCCGATTGTATCTGGTTACCTTCATTGATCAAAGTACCAAACTCAGACACAAACATAACACTTGACATATTTGTGGAGGAAATCATCACGTGTAACACTGTCCCCATATTTCTCAATTTTGTTCTATGCTAGGATTCATGTGACAATTTATTGCTGAGATTTTGATTTAGTTGGGTCATATATTGAACCATCAGATCACACAAAACCACAAGGGAATGAAGCATCTAGGTCCATCTTATGTGTGTTTGAGGCAAAAAGGCTGCTACTAGTTCAGAAAGGCCCTAATCATTACATCTCCTCTCACCATCATCAATCTAGATCAGGAAAAAAATGATCTAAGGTTGTTTGGAAAAAAATATCACTCCTCACATGTGCCCTATGTGATAAACCCAACGACCTGGTAAATCAATGCCATGAATTGAGTAATTTTAATGACATATTTCACTTAGTGGTCCAAATTCCACAAATCCATCTCTCCAATCAAGAGTAGATCACATGTTGTTATTGTTGCATTTTCTCTCAATCACATCATAGGAGGAATTATTAGTACCTTCCACATTTCCCTACAGCCATAATAGCATTGAAGAAAACCCATAATAAGAATTCACGTCATGCCAGCACTAAGATCCATAGATGGCTACCACCCCAAGATGTCCCATCTCATGATGTCAACCAAGCATCATAATCTCATACTATGAGAAATATCACCACCTACATTAACTATTCAATTAGTACTAGTCCACCGTGCAGTCTCTGCACTAGTACCTCTTATAGCACCAAGACATGTCATATGTTACAAACTTTTTGGCAGCTTTGGATTCAACGTCAACCTCCTACAAAGGAAGATATGTTTGCCCCTTGTACACCAACAAGACTGAAATAACTTACCCCCACCATAACTAGAATTCTACCACCACCTAATGTTGACGACACACAACACCATATATGATTCATTTCCTCATCCCTAGGAATCATGATTCGTGTTTTCTTCTCATCATTTTTTGGTATTGGGACCCCAAAATCCACCACACTGATGGTAACGCCATTGATGGTGTAGACCCATCCCATATGCACATTTTCAACCTCACTTGGTTCTATGACATCAACCAATGAATCATATTCTTGCTTTTCAACCAACAAAGCTGGGTCTGAACGACAACTTCAAGGCCTGGAAAAACCCCATTGAATGCTAGATAATCATTTTCACTCAGATGGATATATTTTGAAATCCATGACCATATTCAAATATCCATGGGATTTCATTCACCATCATTCATTTTTTCTACCTGAAAAAGCATTTGTACCTACTAGCACACCTACCCATGATATATGCACCATAGAGAGAAAATATTTCCTACCATCAGGAAAGGCCGCTTGGTTCAAGAATCCCATCCCAACACCCGATGTGTTTAAGGAAGGGAACATGTCAAATATCTCACTGACCATCAAGGTGGATATTTCAAACAAACATAGAAAATTTGAAGAGATCTCCCTCGGTGTAACATTCCCTCTAGATGAAATAACCACATACACATCCTTGTTCAAAGAGTACATGGATACTTTTGCATGGGATTACTCTGAGAAGCCAGGCATCAATCCCACCATTATGGTACACCATATTGACATATCTTATGGGAATAAGTACCCTAGGGCTTTGGGTTGAAACCCCAATAGAGCAAGAGAAAACTACAGTAAGAAACACTCACACAACTCAGTAAAATGCTTAAAAAAACAAACTATGTGAGAGCGACCATGCCCAGATGTCCTTCGTTTGGGTAGATCCCATAGGTTTCAAACCCTCTGCAACTGCTGATGTTCTCCAAACCTGAAAACTATTCAATTCAAACATACATAGCGGTATATGGATAAAGAATTTTAATGAAACTAACTTTATATCATATAAGAAAATGATTAGTTATACATCAAAATAACATTCATTTATGAATTACAATAGTATCTAATGCATAAACATAGTTAATCTCGGAAACAAGACATCGCTTATTTTATTGTAGAAATCTATAACTAACACAGAGAGAATTTGCCTGAGTCTTCTTCTTTCGGCTCCAAGCAGAATCGTCCTCCAGATCTGTCCAGTCCTAGTCTTCAACAACCTCCTTCCATAACCAATACCATGATATGTTAAGCAAGGGGGAGAATATCAAGAATCAAGGAAACAAGGGTTTCCCAAAACTTAGGGAAGTGCTTGAAGCATAGGGATACTTCAGACTCAATCAGGGATAATCTCAGTATAATAACTCTATCTCCTCTTCTCCTTAAGGCCTTCCCATAGAAGTCTATTTCTACTCCTCCCAATTAGTTTTTCAGTTGGGAAACAATTGGGCCACGGGCAATAGGAGGTAATCAATAGGTAAAAACTATGAAATCTACCCATAATTAAGGAAATTTATTTTTTTTAACACATATACGCGGGTTAGGTATTGACTAACCCACGTGTACATGCATTTATCTTAGGGCAAAGTAGTGTACAAGGAATAAAACATTGTTTAAAATATTTGGACCAAGTCTTGTTGGCTGGATAAATCAATCTTGTGAACAAGACTGATCTCCCTAGTATCAAACAATAGTCTAGCAACAAACAGACAAAATAACCTATCTTTCTCTAGACATATGCGATTTATAAGTAAATAATACAAAGGTGTTAAGATCCTACCTTAGATCCAGTGCTTGTCCGTAGTAGTCATTCTCCAGTAGTTCGAAAGAGTTACCTTTGAAGACCTACAATCACAAACAAGAAAACATTAAATAGCACTTGTATAGCAAATATTATAAATCATGCCTATTACAGTGATCAAGGAATCCATAAAATAAACAATGAATTAATAGCTTATTGAGAAAAACAAATATATTTGTATTAACTTTGAATAGTAGAAGAGCTTTACAACCTTTTCAGCCTTGATTTCGAACAATTCCTTCCTGGGGTCTGAAATAGGAATTTCCTTTACTTTTACAAGTCTTGAACTCTTCCAAATGAGATACATAGAGGTATGTAATCTCTCCTCATAAAAGCTCAACTAAATAAGACTAAGTTCCAACAGAATTTTACCTCAAAAAACACTAAGCTTCTAACTTCAACTAGTTAACCAGCTCAATGCTTCTTTTTATAGTGTAGAGGAGCAGGTTACAACTCTACCTATGAAGGGAGATAATCCTCCTTCAAAGGAATAAGCTCATCACATCAAGGGGTTAGCTCCTTAAGGTATGGGTTACATGAACCTTAAAAGAGCGAACTTGCCACCTCAAGATTCCTTCGAGAAGCTTCTAGAAATAACTGAAAGTGAGTTTTTTCAGAGTATACTTGCACCTTTTTAAATTTTACGGGTGTCCGCACCTTTAACATAGAGACAATGTGATCAGGTGTGCCAGAGACATGACCATTACGTGCAGGACCACAGGTAAGACAAAGAGAAAGTGTAGAACCAGAGTTTTAAAAACTTTTCAGAGATTTTCTCTTATTTTCAAGACTTGATATGAGGAATTGATGCTTTAGACTTGTAGAGGAGGAAAGTATGAGTGGTAACGAACTCACATAGATAGCATAATGTCAAGGTGACAATTTTCAGTGCAACAGATTGCCCCCTAAAGTGTGAAGTCTGTAATAGATGAAGATAGAGTCTATCATGTATGAAGAGTGAACTACTTTATCATTTCAAGGATCATCTTGTCGACACCCTAGTCGGAACCTGTAAAAACATTCAATGCAAAATATACATATATATATATAT
>APFE031728036.1:27159-62344 GCA_000404065.3 Pinus taeda | reverse complement strand
TTGAAGGCAAGAAACCTGCCATTATGGCATGCAGATTTCAAGGTACTGACAATTTCTAGATCAACTTCCTAGATAATGAGTTGAAGTCGATAGAAAGCAATCGATCGTAGGCAAGCCCACAACACAAAATCATAGATCAAGTTTTGAAGAAATATATTGGCAAGGACTGACTTAGGGATGGTCAAAATGGATGAAAGATATCTTGCAGATGAATGGTTTGTTTGAACTATTCTCTTGAACACATAATGACACTGCAAATGACTTGGTGACAATTGATCCAAAGCTAATACCCAGAAACCGGTTCAAGACTTTTAATGTGGTTTGATTAACTGTTAGGCAAAGGATTTTCCCAACCCAAGTGAACAAAAAGTGTTGTGTTCAAGAGTGGTTAACGGCTTTTTAAAACAAATACAAAGTGTAACAAACAGGTTCATTTTTCTCTCTTTTCCCCCACCATTTCTGGCAAGTACCTCTTTATTTTTGACAAGCTTGAGGAGGATAAAATTTGTTTGTTTATAAGCTCATCCTTTGAATGAGTCCAACTTAGTTTAAAATTTGAACCCTAATAAGGAGTGGTTCGTTCTTATTTAAAATTGAACAGGTCCTTTATTGTTTAATTTTAATGAGTCCAGTACAGGGAAAACTCGATGTTTTTCAATTTTAGGGAGTCAGAAGAAAAACTTCAGAAAACTCCATGGGGTTACTTTTTCATAAATTTAGTCCCTCGAGCCCGAAAAAGGATAAAATAATGCGGGAGAGAACTCTATTGACCTAACTAGTCAACGTATACCTTTTTGGTAAATATTCCATTTCAGTCCATAAAAGGGGTAAACTTATACTGAAGGGACGATTATTCATTTATTTTAACGAGCTCGAATAATCAAGTGCTCGACAATCTTTTCAATTTTCGAGACTCTGAAAAGAGCTTAAAGAGGATTCCAATGTTTTGCTTTTTCGTAAATTTTTGAAAGAGTCCGAAAACGTGATACAATTATGCTCTTTGTTGAAAAATGATCAATTTTCCTGAAAAATCCAATATTCTACACAAAAACTCAAAACATTACACATACCTGTTTAAGATAAATAAAAATGTTTTTAAGAATTTACCTTTTTAAAGTGAAGAATAAATAAATTAAAAGTTCATTTATTTGAAAAAACTTATAAAAAGGGCTTTTCTAACATCATTTTTACCATTTAAGTTCAGAGTGAGAAGTGAGAGCTTTTGGGTAAAAACGTTCCTGTGAAGATTCTGGAAAATCCGCCTGTCGGAATCAAAAACCGTCAGCTCCAGGTAATCCACATCCTCCTTAACTTGCATTTCATCCATTTACATTTTGTTTCTAGGATTTAAATTTGATTTTTAAAGGAAAAATAGGTTTAAAAAATCACTTGCGGGGGTTCGTAGGTGCAACACATGGGTGCTGCAGACCCCAACTTTTTTTATAAAGAAAAAAGTCATGGGTCCACACCTATTGCTCACAACACATGCGGACCTACACATTGTTTGTAAGTAGCGGGTGCGGACCCTGCGCAATGAATTTTAAAACTTAAATTTCTCCATTTTTGCCGAAAATTTTTCGAACAAGCTTGTTCTAATATGTCTGTTTATGCATTGTAGGACATTCAAAATGCTTATTTGGTGAGAACGTGAGAAGGAGGATGTAGATTATGCCGTAATAAATCATATGTCCACATTGCAGGCATTGAGAGCATGTAGATTGTATATGTTCTGGGCCATATAGGGCATGAGGGCCCAAGTAGACCTCTTGACATGGCTGGTAGACAGATGGAACACACAGGACTAGTGCTTTGTGATCGGTGGCCACTGGCTCGAAATCGAGCTAGAGGACATATAAGTTTTGATTGGTTTTTCCAAGAGGGGCGAACAATTATCTCTTTTAGGGACTAGGCAGAGTGGCCAGTCTGTTGCTAGTCTCCGATTGGAGTTTTGCGATGATCAAGCAGACCCCAAGGATAAACGGATTGATATTAAAACTATCATCTATCTTGAGCTTAATGCTATTGCGTTCACTATTACCAGACTATGTGGGAGTGCAGCATTGGACATGGCTACTAGATCCTAGATGCAGATGGTTGTAGACTATTTTCCAGGCACCATATACAACTGGTGCAAGGCTGTGTTGGCAAATGTGAAAGGCCAACTAACCAGAGCAAAGAATGGAAAGGTGAACAAGTTTGGATATGGATTTATCGTAGTCACCTTTTCTCTAGAGAGGATCCCCATCTTAGCCCCGCAACATATTCCTGTTGATCCTGGTCTTCCTCGGGAGCCTAAAATGGTTTGTTGGGTTGCTTTGATGGCCTGTCACGCTGACGGCATAGAGGTTGTTTGATTTCCGCCTGCATAATTTTGTTGGTTGAACAACCAACTTTTTGTGATTCAGGACTTTCCATATGCCAAGATGGATTACCGCAGTGATCGAGACATGATTCTTCCACCAAGAGAGCAATGGGATGATTCAGGTAAAAACCATTTTCAACACTTTCTAAGTTTTTTTTTTTTTAAATCGTCCAAAACTGACAACCAAAAGTTTAAATCCAGATGTGGGTCCACAACGAACAGTCGTTGTCCAGCCTTATGAGAGGAAACACCCAGCTACAACAGCACCAGCCCCACAGGGTCAATCAGCAGAGATCCTGACCGACTTGGAGCAACATCTAGAGCGCATGACACTAGATATTCCAGAGACTGATATAGATTATATTCCACTTAGGTTACAAAGATATGTGATTGGGATCCCAGGACCTTTTAGGAGGTTCCTATGTAGGGTGGCCTGAGCAGTAGTTTCTTATTGTGATCATCACTAAGGATAGGATGATTGATTTTGTAGACTCATGAAATTTTTGTATTATCATTTTTTCCGATCATAAGATGGTTTTCAACCTATGATTGAAGACGATGTATATTTTGAAACACACTTCTATGCTATGATATATCATTATTACTAGCTATCTCATGTAACATGTTATCGAATGTTATTAAATTTACTGTTTTCATTATTGCAAATGTCTATTTATCATACTAGAAGCAACTGCATCTGCTAATGTATTTAAATGTCTTGGAATATGTTGATATTCAATGTAATCAAATTCACGTTCCAAGAGATGAACTCTCAAAAATAACCTTAATAACACTAGATTTCTAATGGCATAAACCCTATTAAGCTGTAATACAATGAATTCAGAATCCAACCTAACAATCAAACTCTGAATCCCAAATGAGATGGATTCAGATAATAACTCAATCACTGCACTATACTCTGTAATGTTATTCGTTGTTTTACCGAGGCTTACCCCATGCATAGACACTAACTCATCAAAGGGTGAATAGATCACCCAAGCTGCAGAAGAAATGTTTCGTGTACTACGACAAGCACCATGAGCAAAACCAATGTATGTTTGAAGAGACGTTGACATCTGCAATAACAAGTAAAATCAAGATAAGAAGGAATAGTGATAAGAGCACTCTCTAAACTAGGCACACTTTTCTAATCTAAAACACACCAATTGTAAAGAAACTAATCTAACAAAAAATCTCCACATAGAATTTAAGCATAATATCTCTTCAGATAAAGTCCATTTCTGGGTTTATCCAAAGAGACACTATCAAAATCTATCAATCCATAAGCCCCTTTTTTTAGCTTTCGCTTAACAATGTAAGGACCATGCCACATAGGTACAAATTTTCCAACCCCTAGCTTATCGTTTGCTTGATCATATATTAGAACTAAGTCTCCTTCTGAAAAATTACGAGGTGTAACACTTCTATCATACTGAGCTTTCATTCGTTTCACATGAGTCTCATTTGCTATTGCAGCAGTGTGTCGATTCTCATCTAGTTGAGCTACGTACAACAAAAATTTCTCTTCTTCAGAAGTAGCTGGTAACAAAATTTTGCATTCAATAGGTAATACTGCTTCCAAATCGTAGACCAGTTGAAAAGGAGTGAAACCAATCGATGTTTTCACTAAGGTCCGATATGCCCAAAGTGCTGAAAATAGCATGGTATGCCAATTTGACTTATGAATACCAATGATTCGTTTGATCACAGTGACTAAAAATTTATTGATAGCTTCAACCAGGCCATTAGCCTGTGGGTAATACGGAGTAGAACTATCGTGGCATAGGCCAAGTTGATCTATCAGTTTAGTCATCATGATATTTCGAAAGTGACTTCCATGATCAGTAATAATAGCTTGAGGAACACCAATTCTAGCAATTATATGATTGAATACAAAAGTTGTAGTAGTCTTGCTGTCCGCCGAAAATGTAGGCATTGCCTCGGCCCACTTAGTAAAATAATCTACCGCTAGGATAATATACGCATGCCCCCTGACCAAGTGAGGGTTACATGTAATAAAGTCAGTACCCCACTTTGAGAAAGGACGAACAAAAATTATAGGGCGAAGAGGAGTGGGTGGAGGATGCATTTTACGATTAAAGATTTTGCAATTGTGGCATTTCCAAATTGCATAGATACAATCTTTGAATAAGGATGGCCAAAAATAACCAGCGCGCAATATCTTTTGGGCTGTCGTATACCTAGACATATGACCACCACATGGTCCAAAATGACAATCATTCAAAAACATTTTAGATTCTTCATGAGTTAGACAACGTCGGAAAACAGAATTTGCTCCATGACGGTAAAGTGTATCACCAATAATATTGCATTGTTGGGATTGGAAACGTATTTTCTGTCGCTGAGCTCATGAGATTTCAGGCTGAAAATATTGGGTTTGGAGGTAAACAATAATATCTCCATACCAAGGATCACGGGTACTGATAAGAAACAAGGATTCATCCACAATGGGTTGCTTCACCACAGTTTTAGTATTAGTACGCGGGAAATCACACATCAATTTGGAAAAAACCAAAGATTTCTTTGACTTGGACTTTTCAAATTCCAAGTCAAATTCCTGTAGGATAACTATCCATTTGGAATACTTGCCCCCAACAATTGTTTAGTCAAGATATACATCATAGGGTTACAGTAAGAAATTACCGTAGTTTTGTGTAATAAGATGTAGTGACGAAATATTTGGACAACTTGGATAGCTTCCAAGGCCAATTTCTCCACATGCGAATATTTAAGCTCGGTCGGATGCAGATTTTGACTAACATAGTAAATCACATTTTCATTGTTGAATTCATCTTCCTGAACTAAAACCATGCCAATGGTGGAATGAGAAGCGATGAGATACAAAAATTCAACCTGGTTGTAATTGGGAGGATGCAGTAACAGTGCATGGGTTAATGCGTGTTTAAGTGCATCAAAAGATTTATCAGTGATCTCATCCCAAAAGAATGGAATATTCTATTTTAATAACCTGTTAAAACCGTTCGTTATCTCAGCGTAGTTAGGAATGAAACAACATAAAATGTTTGCTTTACCTTGCAAACTTTGGAGTTGGTGAAGATTCGAAGGAGGAGGTGGATTGACAATAGCTTTAACCTTCGAGGGTTCAACATGAATGCCAACCTTTGGAATGAAAAATCCTAGTAAGTGACCCATTTCTACACAAAATACACATTTGTGGGGATTTAGCTGAATTCAATGATTCCTACATATCATAAAGATAGCTCGTAAATGAGTGAGATGATCAGCTCTACGTGATGACTGGGTAGGTAAATTGTCGAGATAAGGCTGCAGAATGTGTTTGATGTCATGAAATGCGTAAGAAATAGCCCTTTGAAAATTTGCTCCAACTTCTTCAATCCAAAAGGTAATTTACAATAAGCAAATGTCCCCCATGGAAAATGAAAGTTGTTTTAGGTTGATCAACAGGGAGTATATTGATTTGATTATAACTAGAAAAACTATCCATAAAGGAGAACATTTCATTGCTGGCACAATCATCAATAATTTGATCGATATAGGGGGATGGATAATTGTCCTTAGGACAAGCTCAATTAATATCCCTATAGTCGATACATACTCTTATTGTTCCTTGTTTTTGGTTGACATGAACAATATTTGATACCCAATCGATTAAAGGAATTGGATAAATGAAACCTTCGTGAAGTAATTTCTCAACTTCGGCTTTGATAGCAGCAACTTTTCTTGGATGTATCTGACGTAAACGTTGCCAGACAGGTTTAGCATCCTGGTAAGTTTTAATTTCATGGAAAACAATTGATGGATTGATTCCTAGCATTTCTTCATATGACCAAGCAAACACTTCACTGAATTCTTGAAATAGGGCTTTATAAGTTTGGATTTCATCGTTTGTACAAGAAGCACCTATATGAATGTTTTCAATAATTCCTGGTTTAACTGAAATATTAATAGGAACCGTTCGAGAGATATTTTCCAAATTTAACTCAAAATCAGAATGTTGCAATGGATTCTATGGTTATTTGACATAGTCAGTAGTAAAAATAAAAGAAAAATCATTTTCAAAATGCTCAAGCTCAAGTAAAAATGAAGATCAATGATGAAGATCTTCCCATGGTAAATCATCAATAGACAAAAGTTCATGAATCTGCTCATCAGTATGAACATGATCAAAAAGTGTTGTTGTAGCTGAGGTTGATATCGAAAGTGATTCCCCATGGACCACATTCATTGGATCAGTTTTGGTTGAACAAGAATAAAAAAATGACTTTATAGCCTGATATGCACTTTGAAAGGGACTCAAAGGCATCATGCCATCAAATGAATCCACCTCAGAATCAGATGGTACAATCCAAGGATCATCAAAAGTAATAGTATTCGATGAAATAATATGAATATTTGCAATAGAGGGCGATAAGTTAGGAGGAGGGAAGGAAAAAGTTCCCAGTAAACCACAATCTTTAATCAAACCTACGCTAACATCCTTGTAAGGGATAGTCATTTTACCGATGTACTGAATGCTATCTATAGAGGCTAGGTCGGATGAGAAATAAGTCAGCTGGTCTATTGTAATGATATTTCCAATATGAGGAAGCTTGATAATCCGAAAGACCGATGAAACAATAGTAGTCATAGCATAAGACCAACTGCAACCCAGTAGAAGGTTGTAATATAGAGGGGCATCAAGCACTTTCACATCTAGATTTACAGTTTTGCCTTCGACCCCTATAGGTAAATCCTACAAAATACCAAAAGGATGGAACCCTCAACCATCAAAAGCCTTTAGAATTGTCGGAGACTGATTGAGTGCGGGAGAACCAAGCAATTTCCAACACTGGATCAACATCATACACGTAGAAACCCCTTCATCAATCACAATCTAAAAGCAAGATCTGTTTTTGACTAAAACTGGAATCTGGAAAGCCATTTGATGAGGTAGGTGAGGTGTACTATTCTATAACTTGAAGATTATTAGGTTCGAATCCTGAATATCGATAGCTCCTATAGCAGACAATAGTAATTTATGTTGTGCTGGGCACAATTGCAACACTTCCAAAGCTGACATTGCTAAAGGGGAAATAGCTAAGTCTTCAACAATGTTGCAATTCTGAGTAGCTCTCGCATGTGGATTGAAAGTTGATTTACGAAGTACACCTTTAGCAGGCGGTTTGATTACTAAGTTAGGGTTGGGTTTCTCGATCTGTAGTGGATCAGAACTAGGAGGAGGTGTAGTTGAAGTGTTTGAATTAGAAGATTCTACTTCTTTAGCACCAACAGGATTTTTACTACCATGATCTTGCAATCATGTCACAATCCTGACATGAGACATCATCATAATGGGTTCCTCTGAGGCATTCGAGGAAGAACCAATCATATTACTATCTTGAGTAGGAAAATGATCCTTCAAGACAACAGGCGTTTGAGAACCTTTAATGAATTTTGAAGCCTCTACTCGATGTGGGCATTCTTTGGTAAAATGATCCTCATCGCAAATGAAACAAGGATAGCGAGGTTTTTGTTTTTCATCAGTAGATTCATTTTTATCTTTTGAATTTTGTTTGTTTTTCTTCTTCCCCTTCTTTTTACTACCGGATTTTGATTTGGTCGTAGATGATTCTATGACATGGATGTCAGCAGAAAATTCAGCAGAAGAATCTCCTTTCGAGGAATCACATAATGTTATTATAGGAGAAGAATTCTTTGAAGAATTCTTCTTACTTTTAGTACTAACTGAACCAATCATACCATCAGTGGCATGAGACCTTGAAGGAGCTGCAGTTATTTGACCTTGTTTTGGAAGATCAGGGATTTTTTCATGTAAAGTACCTGACTGTGTATAAATGAGGTCAAGGTACTGAGCTTGAGAAATGACTTGCTCTCCAGTGACAACTCCTCCCTTAGCTACATCTTCAGTGATTTTGGGTAACAATTATTTAATGAATGATTCCACTAAAATTTAATCCGCAATGAAAACTTTCACTAAACACCTTCTACGTCACCATTCATGAATATGATTAGAAATATATGTGGACGTGGATTGTTTCAGTGAAGTTAATAGTTCTGTACGATTGTCATATCTGACAGGCAACTAAAAATGAGTTAAGAAAGTAGTGGCTAACGAATTGAAATTATTAAAAGAGACTCATGGTAACTCAATGTACCATTTGGCAGCAAGACCAATAAGAGTTTGTTGAAAAAGATCCAATCGAATTGAATCATCAATTATTGAATTAGATGCACACAAGAGGTGATAAGTCATAACATGACTTACCCTCGAATTTCTGGATATCACTGGGAAACTTACTAGGCATTGGAGGCCAATACGGAAGATAGTAAATCAGATCGTTCATAAGGCACGACAAATTAGGTAAATCCAAAGTTTCAATAAATGGTAACTGATAGTTAGGGTCATGAAAACCTTGAGTAATGAGACCAATTCTAGGAGGAGGATATCCAGGATAACTTGGAATCGCATTAGGAATGTTATAACCTCCTGGAAAACTAGGATTAACCAGACCAAACTAGGGTTGTTGAGGTTGTTGATAAGTATAGCTAGGATATGGTTGATATTGATAAACTAGGTTTTGTACAGTAGGACCGAATTGATACTGTCCTTGGTACGGTTGATAAATGAATTGCAGTTGACTTGTTGCAATCACACTTGTACTAGCTTGTCCTGCAAGCATCCAAACCGAAGTTTGAACTGTAGGTCTTGACTATGGGACAAAGACTTGAGGAATTTGCACTGATGCAAGGATAGTAGAAACCAAAGCTACAGATATTCTAGAAATAGGTGTTGTAGGTTGAACAGAAGTTGTAGTCGTTGCAGCAATTTAAGGCAGAGTTTGAGGTGTGCTAGGCCCAAGATGCTAAACTAAACTTGGTGCAGGGATTGGAATAGTAGGTTGCACAGGTTGCTGGGTTGGACTAGAAACCAAAAGTTGTTTAGGTTGATTAGGTAAATGCACATTAGGTTGCATAGTCTGTTGAGTTTGAGATGGATTTCACACCATGTTCATTCTGGGATATGGACTCAAAAAAGGTAATGCATATGGAGGACCATAACTTGGTTGAATGTAGGGCTAATAATTAAGTAGTACATTTCCAGCTCCTTGTAAAAATGATTGACCAGTAGGCGGTTGGAAACCTTGAGTTGGGTACTGACCTTGAGGTTGATAACCCTGAGGCACATACTAAATCTGGGGTTGATAAGCATCCTGAGGAATATACTGAGTCTGGGGTTGACCTTGGGCTATGTATTGTCCTGAAGGTTGAAAACCTTGAGGTAGCCCTCCAGTTGGTAACTGACTACCTTGAGGTTGTGCCCCAGGTGGCAACTAACTACCTTGGGGTTGCACCCCAAGTGGTAACTGACTACCTTGGGGTTGCCCCCCAGGCGGTAACTGACTACCTTAGGATTGAGGATTTAGAATATTACCAGACATCATATGGATTTTCTCCGCATTCAATGTTTGAGTTCCATTACTACCAGATGATAACTCTTGTTCAGTCGGTCGAGGAGTTGCTCCTGAAAAGGTACCAGAGAGAGATCGGTACCCCAAAGGAACAGAAGGACTGCTGTATAAAAATCTTTTCGGTGATTGGGAAAACATAGATGACTCTCTTGACATGATCGATGAAGGATAATAACCTCTTGGTGTAGGATGAAATGGAATTCGAGGTGGTGAAAAGATAAGACCCAGATTTTCTATAAAATTTGTCAATGATAAATACCAAGCATCACACCTAAAAGGACTGTAGAATATCGATTCACGCTCCCTAATATTTAAAGTCTGTTGGTTTTCGAGAAGATTTATGTCTTCGTCTGGACTGACAAGTTCTTCAATAGAAATGAGGCTAGAAGGATGATTTTGAGTAGTGATATTTCTTACCCTAGGTGAACTAGGATCACTAGAAGTTGGAGTAACAAATCCTAAAGATGGTTCCAAAATAGCAGGTTCAATGTCAGACTGAGAAATTTTAGGTTCTTTAGCTAATTCACTGGAAGGAGAAATAGTACGAGTAATTTCAGAAAATTAAATTGGCTCTTGAATATGCTCTGTTGTTTGTATTTGATAATCAGGATGAACAATTAGAGATGACTCTCCGGCTTCTGGTGATCCAACTCTACTGCCACTAGGTGATACAAGAGCTCTCAACCCTTCGAGTTGGCTTGGTGTATACTCAGGAGGTTTCCCCTGAAGTCTACGAGATTGTCTCAGTAATTTAGCCATGATTAAATATTAATTAATCACATGCAAACAAAGAAAATTTCAATAAAAACACCTAAAGTCTCAAAAGAAACAAACAGCTGAATCACACACCTAAAAAATCTAAGATTTCAAACCATGCAGAAACAGTAACTTCTCGTACTAAAAGCACTAGTAGGTGATGAAATCCAACTTAGTAGAATTATAATACCGAAAGGGTGGTTGGAATATTTACCTCGACAACCTTATTAATGAAACAGACTGGCACAAGTTTCTTCACAAAACCATCTCGAGTGAAGAGAACCCCCCAGAAGGTCCAAGTGAGTCTAGTCGATGTCTGCTCTAGGTACAGTGAGATATTTCCTTCACCGTCACCTTAGGAAATAATCTTAAGTTTATGGACACTAAGGTTACCAACAACAAAAAATACAATTGGGGGGACAGTCTACGATCCAATTCCACGCACAAGGTTAGAGTAACAAAGCTAAATCCCCTTGAAGGCTCCTCGACATGGTCAACCCGAGGTTTACCAACAAGTGACCCCAGGCTCCTCGGTAATGGTTAATCTAAGGTTTACTATTTATAATACGCGCATATCTTCTATCTTTCCCAATGAAACAAAATTGATTGCCTCAAAGGTTCGGACATGATCTCGTGATTGACTCCTTTAAGAGAAGCTTCCCAAAATGTATCAATTACAATTGGATTTATTTCCTACTGCAAGATGTATCTACTTGTTTGTTTTAACTATCTTGGAGAGTTAATTACTTCCTACTCCAAGATACTAGCCTAAGCTATATTGGTGATAAGAGCCCTAGAAACAGAAAAGATTACTAGATCAAATTTAATTAAGCATTTCTTTTAAGGGTTGTTGTTTAATTCAATAGGTATGGAAATGAAACTTTGATGGTGTGAAGAATCAACTCCAAACACACTAAAAAAATGCACCTAAAATGATAAGCAATTCATTTTCTTTCAATGAAATTCTAGCTAAAAGAAAGAATTTGAGAATGCAATTCTTTAAGAAACAATTCTTTCTTTCAAATGGAAATGGAAAGAATATATTTTTGTTTTCTAATAAGAACTCAAAATGAGACAAATAATTAATGCTCACAATAAATCCCTTTCACCTTTCAAAACTCGAAACTACAAAAAAAAAACAGTTTGCTTTAAAAGAGATCTACAAGTTCTAGAAAAGCACTCAAAACTACAAAAGACTAATTTTGAGATCTAAAAAAATTAAAAATCTAATTGAATAAAAGCTTAAATTCTTTTTTGAGGACGTTTTACTTAGTTGTTCAGTAAACTAAGGATTCATTTGCACATAATAACAAACCAATCAAAAAACATCTAGATATGTTTTCTTTTGTAAAAGTGAAATCCAGAACTTATAACAAAGTTTGTTGAAACATTTGCAACAAGAAAACTAAATCTACTTCTCACAAAGGATATATTTCACAACCAAGTCAGACTCATCAAGAAGACAAAAAGACACCAGGGTGATCTAAGGTTTCTCAAGCTTTTGGTCTTTGAGTCACTACAAAGACAAAGTGAAAACCACTTGAAGCATGCAAAACTTCTAGAAAATCATTTAGAACAAAAATACTATTGGAACTCACTCACAAGAGATTTTTGACAAGAAAATAGAGATCTGGATAGACACTAAAAATCATAAATCAAAACTAAACTTAACTAGAAGAAGATATCTTAAGTTTTTCAAAAAACAATTATAGGGTCTACAGGCTCTAAAAGCAATAGGTGCGGTCCCGCACTGTTTACTCAAGGAAAATGTGGAGATGTTTGCACTATCTATGAAGACAAAGTGCAGTCCCCAGAAAACTTAACAAAAAAAACAAAAATACTTCAAGATTTTTGAAAGCTACCCAAGCTAGTATACATCAATCAAAAACTAGAAAAAACAATTTTCTCAAGTCAAAACAAAGGAAAACCAAAAATCAAATACATTCCCCAGTGGATTCGCCAATTTGTTGGTCGGATAAATCGATCTTGCTTACAAGACTAATCTCCCTAGTATCAAAATATAGTCTAGCAACAAACAGACAAACAAACATATCTTTCTCTAGACATATGCGATTTATAAGTAAATATTACAAAGGTGTTAAGATCCTACCTTAGATCCAGTGCTTGTTCGTAGTATTCATCCTCCAGTCATTCGAAAGAGTTATCTTTGAAGACCTGCAATCACAAACAAGAAAAAATTAAATAGCACCTACATAGAAAATATTATAAATCATGCCTATTACGCTGATCAAGGAATCCATAAAATAAACAGTGAATTAACAGCTTATTGAGAAAAACAAATATATTTGTATTAACTTTGAATAGTAGAAGAACTTTACAACTTTTTCAGCCTTGATGTCGAACAAGTTCTTCCTGTGGTCTCAAATAGGAATTTCCTTTACTTTGACAAGTCTTTCACTCTTCCAAATGAGATACATAGAGGTATGTAATCTCTCCTCATAAAAATTCAACTAAAGAAGACTAAGTTCCAACAGCATTTTACCTCAAAAAATAATAAACTTCTAACTTCAACCAATTAACCAGCTCAATGCTTCCTTTTATAGTATAGAGGAGGAGGTTACAGCTCCACCTATGAAGGGATAGAATCCTCCTTCAAAGGAATAAGCTCCTCACATCAAGGGGTTAGCTCCTTAAGGTATGGGTTACATGAACCTTAAAAAAGCAAACTTGCCACCTCAAGATTCATTCCAGAAGCTTCTAGAAATAACTGAAAGTGAGTCTTTTCAGAGTATACTTGCACCTTTTTAACTTTTATGGGGGTCCGCACCTTTAACACAGAGACAGTGTAGTCAGGTGCACCGAAGACATGACCATTAGGTGCGGGACCATAAGTAAGACAAAGAGAAAGTGCGAAACCAGAGTTTTAAAAACTTTTGAGGTATTTTCTCTTATTTTGAAGACTTGATATGAGGAACTAATGTTTTAGACTTGTAGAGGAGGAAAGTATGAATGGTAACGAACTCACACAGATAGCAAAATCTCAAGGTGACAATTTTCAGTGCAACAACTCTGGAAGGAGGGGTTGCCCTAGGCCATAAACCAAGCATAAAAAAAACAAAGGGTGGTAAATGGTGCTATAACAGATGCCCCCGAATATATGAGGTCAGAAGGGGTACATGATGGCCGAAATGTATTAAGTATATGGAAAGAACCATGCTGAGACTGAGAAGGACTTCACTAGAATTCAGCCTGCCAAGCCATCAAAAAGAGATCATAAATAAATTGTTGTCTAAGGCAGGCATACTCATGCTTAGAGCAAGTAAAGCATGTCCACATATCACGTACATGTGGATCTACTATGTATAAAACTATAAAGAACTGAAAGTACATAATGGATCATTTGATCATGATCGAAAAAGTACATGTCTGAATATCACATATATGAAGATGATCAATGAAGTTGAAAGATGAAGTTGATCATTGATGTCAAAAACTGATCCCAATAGTACCAAATGAACATGATGGAACAAAATGATACTACATCGCAACTCAGATGCCAACATATAAGATGTCATTATGAAGAACTGCAACATATATGGTGGATGGTGTCAACTAGCAGTAACATGAGCAACTGACAAGTGAACCAAAACATGCTGATGCAACCCAAGGTCTTCACCGATCATGGTGGTACATTTCTACACAATAGGAATAAATGATCTAAGGTCGACCATGTGAGAAATCGTTTGATTACCATCATTGATGTATACCATTAAAAAACATGAGACTACTCATCGATAATGATAATGAAAGTCAAGGTACCCAGCACAATCTAACAAGTGCGAATGAATGAGCTAAAGTCGAACACCTGGAAGAATATATCAATCAGGGGACAATGATGGTTTCCCACTGTTGATAGTGAAGGAATCTTGGGAGGGTACCTTGGTTGGTTTCCATGGGAATATTGGCCATATCTAACTTATTCATAAATCCTTCCTTTATGGGAATGTACAAATGAATTTTCAAGGAAGATAGATGCATAATAAAAACCTTTTTCCCTTGAGGAGGAAACTCCACAAATTTCAAAAGAAATATGAAAAGCCTTTCAAGATCAGTAGAGTGGCAGGTTAGTCACTCAGAATCTAAAGTCCAAAAGTGACAAGACAAAAATACCTAAAGCCAATTATATACAAAAAGCAAAGAGCACTTGACTATAAAGTCCCTAAAGTTATCTGTAATCAAACAAATCTCGAGTATTTCCACTCTGGGTGATTAGGACAGGACACCAAAATACAAGAATGTTAAAAACAAGGGCCTTCAAAAAATATACTGAGGTAATTACACCCTAGGCCTACTAGCGAAGGTCTCAGAGGTAGTTACACTAACCTCCAGAAAACAACCTCTGCCGGTGCAAGCACCCAAGATTTTCAAGGGTACCCTCCAGAAGTACTATTGAACGTGATGCAACGTAAACCTCAGGTGCCACAGGATTCCCCTCTACAACCACCTATGTGATCCCTATGATAGACAACTATGGTCACCAACACGTACCAGAATCCAGGCGGAACAATCGTGAGGTAGGATCCGACAAGTAAGAGAGGGGGTATCTCTCATCCTTATCTTCACTAACCCTCGTGCTTTACTCCCAGTCACAGAGCTTTCCCAATCTACGCTATTGGATTTCACTCTTTAATCAAACTTCTATGTTTTACAATTTAGAGCGGCCTTGGAGCGTTAGCTCTCCTCTCGACTAATCCAAGGCCCTAATAAACCGAAACTTGTTGGTGTATGCTAATGACAATATAAAATTTCTGGTTTATTTTATTAAGCGCTTGATTTTTAATGGCTATTGTTTTAAGTCAAGGGTATAAACGGAAATGAAACCAATGGTCTTGGTATGACACAAAAGAAATCAATGAAAAACTAACTTATATGAATGCAATCATTTGTTCTTCGATGAAAAGAGATCTCTACGTGGGTTCTACGAAACTTCTGTAAAGCAAAAAAAATATTCTTTTCTTTTCTTAAAACACACTTCACACATACAAAAACTAAAAAGACTATTGATACTTTAATAATGCAAAACTACCCTAATGCAAGGTGCAATGAAGATGCAAGATCCTAAATTACTCTTAAAAAAAGAGTGAAAGCAATTGCTTATAACTATTAATAAGCCAAATTAATTGTTGAAAAGAATACAAATATTGAATACAAAATTCTCTCCAAACAAGAAGGAAAAATCCCAAAAGATCACAATTCACTTTCAAAAAATCGAAAGAAACCAGAATTCACCTTGGCAAAAGAAAACAAAAACAATGTCTTTTAAGATCTTTTCTTTTTCAAGAAACAATCAAAACAACCTTTTGAAAGTACTCTAAATGCCACTAAGACTCAAAGACAAAAAGAAGAGCACAAGGAGTCTTTGCAAGTTACAAATTCAACAACGAATGAAAACTTGAACAAAAAGGCTTCAACTTCTACTAAATGACCCAAACAGCAGTAAAGAGCTTGAAAAACTGACTAAGAAGTCAAGAAAGAAATAATTTCAAATTCGTAAAAAAAAACTTCCAAAAAGCAAGAAAAGGTATAAGGCCACAAAATGATGGAAAGAAAAGCAAGTAGACCAATAACCAAGCTTGACACTAAGATTGAAAATAATCTGCTATTCTAGAGGACCAGAACAGTCAAGAACCTTTGTACGAAGTCTTGTGTGCCAAAACACAAATCATAAAACTCACTCAAAAGCAAACCTAGGCCAAATCTTTTCAAAGCAGAAGAGACATCAAAACCGTAAGCTCATAGAATAATAAAATACTAGAGACATAAATTGACCACTCAGAGACTAAACAGATCAAGAAACAAATCTTTTTGGGAAGAGAGATTTGAAAAAACAATGCAAAAAATGGTATACGAGACTATGTTCAAGTACAGAGGTGTGTACACATGCTTCTGATAATGGAAACTTGCGTATACGCGGGTTCACTTCATAGAAACTAGCATGTGTATGCTACTGTAAACAGACTAAAGTGCGTATACAAATATTTGCAAGAAAATAAAAAACAAAGCTAGATCAAAAAGATCAGACATAAGGTCTGAGATTATACTAGACCAAATAATACTGTCACAGCAAGAAAACCAAGAACTAAGCCCTGATTGGCACTGAACAACCCAAAATAGGAATAACAAGATTGTTATCCTGAGTGGAGTCGCCAATTATGTAATGGGAATAAGTACCCTAGGGCTTTGGGTTGAAACCCCAACAGAGCAAGAGCAAACTACAGTAAGAAACACTCACATAGCTCAGGAAAAGTGCTTAAATAAACAAAATATGTGAGAGCGACCATACACGGATGTCCTTCGTTCGGGTAGATCTCGCAGGGTTCAGACCCTCTGCAACTTCTGATGTTCTCCAAACCTAAAAATTATTCAATTCGAACATACATAGAAATATACAGATAAATCATTTTAATGAAATTAACTCTATGTCATATAAGAAAATGATTAGTTATACATCAAAATAACATTCATATATGAATTAAACCAGTATCTGATGCATAAACACAGTTAATCTCGGAAACAAGACAATGCTTCTTTTATTGTAGAAACCTATAGCTAACATGTGGAGAATTCACCGAAGTCTTCTTCCTCTAGCTCCAAGTGGAACCATCCTCCAAATCCGTCCAGTCCCAGTCTTCAATAGCCTCCTTCCATAACCAATACCATGATATCTCAAGCAAGAGGGAGGATATCAACAATAAAGGAAATAAGGGTTTCTTGAAACTTGGGGAAGTGCTTGAAGCATAGGGATACTTTAGACTGAGTCAGGGATAATCTAAGTATAATAACTTTATCTCCTCTTCTCCTTAAGGCCTTCCCATAGAACTCTATTTATACTCCTCCCAATTAGTTTTTTAGTTGGGAAACAATTGGGAAACTGGCAATAGGAGGTAATCGATAGGTAAAAACCATGAACTCCACCCATAATTAAGGAAATTAAAATTTTTTAAGTGTTTTAACACATATACGCAGGTTGGGTATTGACTAACCCGCGTGTACATGCTTTTATCTCAGGGAAAAGTAGCGTACAGGGAATAAAACACTATTTTTAAATATTTGGACCAAGTCTAGAAGGAGGGGTTGCCCTAGGCCATAAACCAAGAATCACAAATACCAAGGGTGGTAAATGGTGCTATAACACCATCTTGTTAGATAGAAATAATGTTAGTTACATCCTTCTAAGGTAGAATAAATAAAATAGGAAATTGATAAACTCCAGAAAGTTGGGTTCATGTTTCCTATCGCTTACACATCATGGGTTTCTAACGTTGTACCCATCATGAAAAAATAGGGCACCATCCACGTTTGTACTAATTTCTGAGATCTGAATAAAGCTTGTCCCAAATAAAATTACCCTACACCATTCGTCAAACAAGTCATCGACGCTTGCACCAATCATGAGGCCCTATCATTCATGGATGGGTTCTATGAGTATAACCAGATCTAAATTCATATTCCCCATATAGATCAGCACAAAACCACATTCACAACCCCTTGGGGTACAACCTTTCGGTCTAAAAAATGCTGGAACCACCTTCTAGTGGGTCATGAATTGCAGATTCCATGATTTGGCTAATCTTATCCTTGCCTATTTGGATGAACTTACAATACGATCCAAGAAGGATGTTAACCATTTAGAGGATCTTCTCGTGGTTTTCAGAGATGTCAACAATATAACCTACACTTAAGCCCTCTCAAGTGTGTATTTTGTGTCAATTCCAAAAGACCACTGAGATTTATAGTTTCCTAGAAAGGTATTAGAGTTGACCATCTCAAAGTACAAGCCATTAAGGAAGTACCACCTCCAAGAACATTGAAACAGTTACTAAGATTGCAAGGTAAGGCTAATTTCTTATGACGCTTTGTCCTCGATTATGCTACTTGCACGTAAAGTTTTTTTCACCTCTTTCATCAGGATATTACCTTCCATTTGGATGATAAGCTCCAAAAATCATTTGAAGCTTTAAAATATGTGTTCTCTCAAGCTCCTTTTATTAGCCCTCACAACCATAATAAAGACTATACCCAATATCTATCAGCATCAGATGTAGCCATCACTCGGGTATTAGTATAGGATGGACCAGATAATATGGAGCACGTAATTTATTATGTCAACAAGAACTTATCCATGACTACATTGAAGTATGATTCAAAAGAAAACATTACCTTAGATTTAGTACATTATGTACAAAAGCTTCGGCATTATATCATCCTTTGGAACACTATAACCGTAATAGAAACTATTAACCCCATGTCGTACTTTCTCACTTGTCATATGATGAACCACAAATGCATTCGATTGATTTTTATTCTACAAGAATTCGATCTACAATTTAATTCTTCGAAAAGAAAAAATGCACCCATTCTTGCCAATTTCATCACAGATCTCCCAAAAAGACCCAAGGATATCCCATTAATGACATTCTTCCTAATGAACATATATTTTTATTATCAACAGATAACCCATGGTATGGTGATATCCTCCTCTTTAAATGAACTCAAAAGTTCAAACCCCAACTTACTCGCGATGATCAGAGGCACATACACCACTAGGCCCCCTGTTACCTTCTTCTAGGGAATGTCGTCTATCGACAAGGCATAAAAACTATTACTCATAGGTGCCTCACTCATGAAAAAGCTGAGAAATCCTTAATTATTTCCAAAATGGGGCTTGTGGTGACCAACTATCGAGGATGGCCACCACTCAAAAAATTGTCCATTCCAATTATTTCTAGCCCACCCGTTTCCATGATTGCGTACATGCAGTCAAAAGATGTGATTGATGCCAACAATATGCTCATAAGGTGCGAGCACCACCCACTCCCCTACATCTAGTCATCATTGTTGGCCCCTTTTGCAGATGGGGCATAGACTTCGTGACATCTAAAGGCCTATCATCTGAAAACCATAAGTACATTGTGCTTTTCATTGACTAATTCAACAAATGGGTAGAAGTGATGGCCACATATAATAACAACAGAGAAACCACTGCATGGTTTTTCTTTAACCATGTCATAACATGGTTCAATGTTCCTAAGGAGTTCGTTTTTGACCATGATAAACATTTTGCGAATGAAATATTTCAAGAGTTATCCCAACAGCCTAGTTTCTCTCATGAATTTTCTTCCCCATACTACCCTCAGTCCAATGGTTAGGTAGAAGGTGTCAAAACATCTCTCAAACCAATGTTACAACATATAGTGAACAATCGCAAAACCAATTGGCACCACATGGGTTTTCATCCCTTTGGGTATACTACACATCGATCAAAGCATCTACAGGGTTTACACCCTTCCAACTAGTGTATGGGGTTGAATCTATACTTCTCATTGAGTGTGAGATCCCTACGTTACACTTACCCATTGAACTTCTCAATGACACCAAAATTTTGTAAAAAAGGAGAGTATAGATGGAGCTTATTGATTAAATTTGATGAGAATATCTCTAGAATAAGGAAGCACGTAAAAATAAGGACAATGCCTCATTTGGTCACAACATCACCCCTCGAACATTTATCAAAGGAGAGTTAGTCGTCTCTTACAATGTTTCCCAAGAGGATATAGGACTCAGGATTTTCGAGACACTATGGAAGGGCCCATATAGTATCAAACATTTCCTCCTCAAGTGGGCATACATCTTATCAGACCTCGATGGGACTTTCCTAAAAAATATTGTCAATGGTCTCTACCTCAAAAAATTTCACCCATAAAAATGCTTGAGTAGCCCTAGAATGTACATGTATGTAACATGACTTATCTTTTTTATGATGATTAACTCATCATGGACCCACTCTAAAATCACTCTCTCATCATTTGTCACAGATGGATCATTGGCCATCCTATCATCATGGATTTGCTTATGGTGCTTCTCGATGAGCGCAAAACCTAGCTACCACATCTTGGGCCATATACTCTCCTGACTAGAAACCTCATCTCTTTCATGGAATTTGTATCAGGTCAACCACTAGTGATCAAGCTGAATACAATGCTGTCATAGGTCTCTTGGTCAATGCCTCCCACTTACATATTTTTCACTTACATGTATTCCTTGATTCCTAGCTAGTTGTATCACAGTTGAGAAAGACCTTTCAAGTTCATGATTCACGCCTTTTTTGGAAGTATTTTCATGCACAAAGGTTAGCTCAAAATTCTGATCATATCAAATTTACACATATACCAAGGGATCAAAATCATACAGTTGATTACATAGCTAATCAAGTCCTATACTGACATGTATCACATATATATAACCATTAGGGTACATAAACCATAAGCTTAATATATATTTCAAGAAAATGCATAAATACATCAAATGTATAGAAGCATAAGACACATCATAAGAGCCGTAAAAAAATCTCATCTTGTATTTACATATAAAAAAAATAAGAGTCAAAAAATATTTTTACATCTACTCGCTCATGACTAGGAAAAAAATCCCAAAAAAATAGTGGAGAATCCTCATAATGGGTGCTTTCTTTGCTACATAAATATGATAGTATACATCTAGGGTTGGGGCCCTCCCTCCCTCTCCTGAGGCCCAATGTCTACATTGGGTGCCAAAATTAGATCGACGGTGGCCACTTCCATCATGATGCTCCAAAGAACTAATCAGTGTTCCCGCTCACATGCCATCACCATCTCCACCACCACCTCCCCGAATCCTACCCATCCATTCTTAGAAATACCCCTAGTCAAGGCCTCAACTTGGCCCCAGACATCCTCATAGTCTCAGAGTCACGCTGCCAAAACTACTGACTAAGCCTTTACTACCTAGGTATGTTCTCATAGTCTCTCTGTCTCTGTGGAAAGAGATGAGTTGGTCCCCTCCCTAGAGGGACCACCAATTTTGAGTCATTGACACTACGTCAATCTCTCAAGACCCTCCTCCTCTTGAACATCCTGTCATCACTGCAGTATAGTAGGATCACCGGCCACCCTCAGATGTAGTGGATCGTTGCCTACCAAGTAGGCAAGCATTCATCCACATGGCCCCACATTTGCAAGAACAAAGACATGATATCATCATCATATGAAATATTCATCATAAATTATACATGTCAAAAAATTGAAAAGCATAAATAAAACAAGTCAAATACTTGCTGGCCCCCAAGCACCACTAGGGGAGAGCCCTATATTTGGATCACCCATAAAGTCCACTCCATGATACGAGAAATCAAGAATCATATGAGGGTTGGAAAAAAACTAACAATCCACCTAAACATTCCAATAATGTCACACTGCACCTCCACTAGCCTGTGGCATCATGGGCACCCACCGTCTCATCCTAAGATCCATAGCAAGACCTGGGGGAACTTCTATAAAAGTTTGTAGCATCACAATCCTCTCATATAGGATGACACATAAGATAATAGCATAACAAAAGTCCCAACATGATCCATGTAGCACCTTCATCAACTGGGAGACCATCCCCCTATACACAAGACTATCCTAGTCAAAAAAATGCCATGCTTGCAACATCTATAACACTGCGATTGTGGGCCTTGATATCTGGTGTGGGGCCGAAAAACCTACAAATTGCATGATCATTCACAGCATTTCTCACTTCAAAATATATCGTATAGATGGTTCCTTGATGCACCCATCTTCAATAGGGTTGGGCCCACAATGTACTTTTGTCCATCTCTGAATATTCACCTGCCTATTCGAAAAGTGATTATTTCATTCTTTCACCATCAGCCTTTTCTACTGATCGCTCACTATTTATTGCTCCATTTCCCTTCTACTCCTCCTTAACAATTGTCCTAACGATGGGTCTTGGCATAGACTTGAAACATTGGCATTCAAAGATGATTACTATGGAATTTCTTGCATCTCAAATTCAAATTCACTTACCCACCCAACAGGCGATATGGAAAAACCTGTCCTCGAGGTGCCAAACCTCTCACAAGGTATACATCAACTTCCACATTGATTGGTAGATCGAACCCTAAAAAAACAAATATATTTCGATCTACGCCCCAAAATTGAACCAAAAATTGCAAGAAATCATCATGCGATCTCAAGAGGGGGTTCTTAAGGAACTTCAGTAACCCCCAACCAGCTAATGTCTTGCTAACCATAGGATCCTTTGTGACTGCTACCTACAATGGATGTCAATCTCATTCTCTCTAGAGCATTCACATCCTACAATGCGCATCCTACAACCAAGGATTTAAAAAAAAAAATCAGCCTCCTAGGTTGTAAAAAAACATTTTTTTCAGTCACCACGCGATTATGGATATCACAAGCGAGTAGTACATGCATTTGTTTCTCAAACAGATGCACGGTGCACATGTCTACCATGTCATAATACGTAGTGACACCATAGTCAGTCCTACGCATTTGCTCGCTTAGCAGACAATTCATCCACATGTCTGTTATTGATACGGATGCACAGACTGTGTGGCCTAGGGCTGGCATGCTTTGGCATCGCAAAATCAATGATGTCATGGCTTTGGGCCTACCAATCACATCAACTGTGCAGCTATCATCCCCTCACCCACGTGGTCTCTATGTGTGTGGCTTGGAAACATGCAGAGACATGTTACACAATATTTTGTCATGCCTCTTGCACTTCCCTATGTCAAAAGCCGAAGTGCTCTAAACTTGGAAATCATGTAGTATAGCCATCTTGATATACAACTTAGATCCTCCCTTACACATTGATGAAAACATGCCTTGAGCCTTCCCTGAAGAAGAAAGCTATAGAACCCTAATTTTAGGACTAACACGACCCTAACACTGGAAACTCATGTTGATCACTAGTTGAACTATACTAGCCTCATGATGACAGCATGAATTTTGGTTGGATACCCATGCTGATCCCTAAAAGGCAATTTTTCCAAAAGAGGACACGAAGCTTCATGATCTAAAGGATACTAGAACAAAAAGCTAGAGGTTGTTCATTGTGGATGTGGTCGATTTCTCCCAATATTGCACTTTGATCTTATCCTTATGAACCTCCTTGAGATGAGGGCCTTCTCCTATATTTGGAGAGATCCTAACTCCCTTTTCCTGCCTATATATTCATCCTCTCCCATTCCCAAATGGTTTTTCTTTGGCTATTTGGACACTTATACTGAGATAGTGCCTACATGCTACTCATTTGGCTTGGAGAAGTAGTGCTTGGAGAGCTTGAGCTTCGACTTGGACATTCACTCAAGTAGAGCTTATTCACATCAAGGTTGTTGGATGTGGAGCATGATTGTTTAGAGGTCTTTGTTTCAGCCGGATGTATACCCCAGGAAGTTTGTACACCCCTCCACACGTGGGGATGTAGGGGGGACTTGTCCCCCCCATGGGGGTTCCGTGTGGCCGATCCCCCCCCAGTTGGGGGGTCTGGGGGCTAGTGGTCCCCCAGTGGGGCCTCAGGGGCAGTGCCCCCAAAGCTGAAAATAGATGTAAAGTTGCCTTGTAAAAGTATAGTAATTTCTAGTCAATCTAGGTCATTCATTAGGCGGATGATCTGACGGTAGAAATTATGTTTAGTTTAGGGTCTTTTGCCCTAGAAGGAAACCCCTCTCTTTGTATGAGGGCATTGTATTTGAGGCTGTGTAATAGATGTGTATTCTCTGAACAAGAAATCGAGAGGTGAGACTGTGAGAGAAAAATAGAGGATATTACAGTGGATCTGCTGTAGGTTGTGACTCTTCATTTTGCTGGATAATCAAAAGGAAGGATTGGTTGTTCGGGTTGGAAGTAGCCCAAACTGGGTGAACCACATATATCTATGTCTATCTTGTTTTATGTGTATTTTGTGTTTATATTTCTGCAATATTATATGTATTCCATTACTCTGTAATATATAATTTTCTAACAACTGGTATTAGAGTCGAAGGTCTACTTGGTTGATAAACTCACAAGAAAGAAGGGTTCCTCGTTTAAGTGGGTGCAATGGTAGAATATGGTAAGTTTAGGGCCGATAAACTTAATGGCCAAACATTCTCGCTATGGAAGATTATTTGTATCAGAAAGATCTATACCTACCATTGGGCAGAAAAACAAAGATGCTGACGGGTATGACAGATGAAGAATGAAACCTTCTCGTTAGAAAGGCACTCGGAACAGTACGGTTATGCCTCGCAACATTGGTCACCTTCAACATTTCGAAGGAAACAACAACAAAGGGTTTGATTAAGGCGTTGGAGAAACTATATGAAAAACCCTCGACCTCAAACAAGGTATTTCTTATGAAACGGTTATTTAATATGAAGATGTCGGAAGGTGGATCTATTGTAGACCATTTAAATGATTTTAATAATGTTACAAGTCAGTTATGTTTTGTAGGGGTAAACTTTGATGATGAAGTTAGAGCTCTATTATTCTTATGCTCATTACCAGAAAGTTGGAATGGTTTAGTAATGGCCATTAGTAACTCTATTTCTAGATCTAGTACTTTAAAGTTTGATGATGTTGTTGGTGCTATCCTTAGTGAGGAAATGTGACAGAAAAGCTCCAGTGAGACATCGGGTAACGCTTTGAGTGCAGAGTCTAGGGGAGGAAAAATGGAAAGAGGAAAGAGCTCAGGATATCGTAGTAAATCAAGGAAAGGCAGATCCAAGTCTAGATCGGAGATAGTGTGCTGGAAATGTGGAAAGAAAGGACACCTAAAGAAAGACTGTAGATCTCGAAAGGGAAAAGAAGGAGATGCATAGCAAGAAAACAACCATGAAGCAAATGTGATAGGTGAGGTGTTACAAGATGCTTTGATTCTTTCTTTTGAAAATATTACTGATTCCTGGGTAGTAGATTTAGGGGCTTCATTCCATGCCACACTTGATAAGAAATACTTTCATGACTATGTTCAAGGAGATTTTGGACAAGTTCGTTTGGGTGATGATAAACACTATAAAATCGTTGGAATGGGTAAGGTTCTTGTAAAACAATAGAATGGAAACCAATGGCTACTAAAGGAGGTAAGGCATGTTCCAGATTTAAAGAAAAACCTGATTTCAATAGTGCTGTTAGGCGGTGAAGATTGTGTGACAACTTTCACAGATAAAGCTTGGAAGGTCACCAAAGGAGCCCTGATAATAGAAAAAGGTGAAAAGGTTGGTACATTGTATTTATGCAATGGTATTTCTAACTCTGTTAATGCTTTAACTTCGAAAGGAGCAGATGTAGCATTATGGCATCATAGGCTTGGACACATGAGTGAAAAGGGGATGAAGATTCTTCACTCAAGGAATTTTTTTTCGGGTTTGAAGAATGTTGATTTGGAGTTCCATGAGAATTTCATTTATGGAAAACAGAAGAGAGTCATATTTCTCAGAGTTGGGAAAGAAAAGAGGAGCAAAAAATTAGAGCTTTTGCATACAGATGTATGGGGACCTGCTTAGGTATCATTTCTTGGTGGCTCTCATTATTATCTTACTTTTATTGATGATGTAACTAGTAAAACTTGGATTTATTGTATTAAGAATAAATATGATGTATTTGATACTTTCAAGAAATGGAAAGCTTTGGTTGAGATTGAGACAGGAAAGAAATTGAAGTGTCTCAGATCAGACAATGGAGGTGAATATTGCAGCAAAGAGTTTGATGGTATTGATCAGAGCATGGAATTCAATGAGAGAAGACAGTTCCAAGAACACCACAAGAAAATGGTGTGTCAGAAAGGATGAACACAACAATCATGGAGCATGCAAGGTTCATGAGATTGCATGCAGGATTGCCTCTCCAATTTTGGGCAGATGTTATAGATACTGATGTTTATCTAATAAATAGAGGGCCTTCAAGTTCCTTGGATGGTGGTGTCCCAGAGGAAGCATGGACATGTAAAAAGGTAAACTACTCCTTTTTAAAGCATTTTGGTTGTGAGGCCTTTGTCCATATTGATAAAGAAAATAGAACAAAGCTTGAGGCAAAGTCAAAGAAATGTACCTTTATTGGATATGGTGTTAATGATTTTGGTTATCACTTATATGATTACGAAAATCACAAAATCATTAGGATCAGAGATGTAATATTCAATGAAAAGGTCTTGTCTAAGAATTAGTTGCAGGAAAAGAAAAAGGAAAAATAAAACAAGGAATATGTAGTTCTTGATGAAATCACTGAAAAAATAAAGGTGCCTAAAAATAATAATAATCAACAACGACAACAACAGCAACCACCAAAATAGCAATAGGCACCCCAAACATCTTAAAGTGGTGTTAGAAGATCTACCAAGATAATTAGACCCCCTAAACAATACTCTCCTTCATTATATTATTTATTGTTGTCTGATTCTAGTGAACCCGAATGTTATGAAGAAGCAATGCAGGTTTAAAGTAGGAAGAAGTAGGAGGTAGCCATGGAAGAAAAGATGGACTCCTTAATGCATAACCAGACTTGGGACTTAGTCAGGTTGCCTGCAGGAAAAACTACATTAAATTGGTTTACAGGCTGAAGGAAGAAGATGGAGGAAAACAAAGGTACAAAGCTAGACTTGTGGTGAAGGGGTTTGCATAGAAGAAAGGTATTGATTTTGATGAAATATTTTCTCCTGTTGTTAAAATGACTTCAATCAAAACTATTTTAAGTCTAGTAGTAGTTGAAGATTTGCATCTTGAGCAGTCAGATGTAAAGACAACCTTTCTCCATGGGGATTTGGAGGAAGAGATATATATGCAACAGCCACAAGGATATGAGGTGAAAGAGAAGGAGAAACTAGTGTGCAGGTTGAAGAAGAGCGTGTATGGCTTAAAACAGGCTCCAAGGTAGTGGTATCTAAAATTTGACAAGTTTATGTCTGAACAAGGTTATACTAGATGTCATTTTGATCATTGTGTTTATCTGAAAAAGCAAAATGATGGCAGCTATATTATATTGTTATTATATGTAGATGACATGTGCTTTGCGGGGTCTAACATGCAAGAAATAAATGTGCTCAAAAGAAAATTGGCAAATTCATTTGCAATGAAGGATTTGGGAGATGCAAAACAAATCCTTGGTATGAAAATAACTAGAGACAAGCAAAATTGCAAATTAACATTGTCTCAGAATGAGTACATACAAAAGGTGTTGAAAATATTTAATATGCACAATGCAAAACTAGTTAGTACACCTTTTGCTAGCCATTTAAAACTTAGTAAGGAAGTGTGCCCAAGGACCCAAGAAGACATGGATTATATGTCTAAAGTTCCATATGCATCAGCAGTTGAAAGCTTAATGTATGCAATGGTCTGCACGAGGCCTAACATTGCACATGCAGTGGGAGTTGTAAGAAGGTACATGAACAATCCAGGAAAGGAACATTGGATGGTAGTGAAATGGATTCTCAGATATTTGAAAGGTACCACAAATCAAGCATTATGCTTTGGTGGTTTAAACATTTATCTACAGGGATATGTTGATATAGATATGGCAGGTGACAAAGATAACAGGTGGAGCATTACACGATATGTATTTACTGTTGGTGGAACAACTATCAGTTGGGTTTCAAAAATCCAAAGTGTTGTTGCACTTTCAACAACAGAAGCAGAGTATGTTGCTGCTACAGAGGCTAGTAAAGAAATGATCTGGTTACAAAGGTTTATGGGTGAATTGGGTAAGGAGCATTATATCAGCACGTTATATAGTGATAACCAAAGTGCCATTCATCTTGCAAGGAACTCATCATTTCATTCCAGGACTAAACACATACAGCTCAAGTACCATTTCATACGATCAGTGTTGGAAGGTGGAGAGTTGAAGCTAGAAAAGATACACACTAGTCAGAATCCTGCAGATATGCTAACAAAAGTTGTAACCAGGGAGAGACTAAGAATATGCTCAGTTTCAATTGGTCTACAAGGATGAAGATGAAGATGATAAATAGCCAGGTCCAAAGAGGAGTCATTGTCCAGCAAATGAAGTAGCGATGGAGTTGCTACAATCATTCTCCAAGTGGGAGATTGTTGGATGTGGAGCATGATTATTTATAGGTCTTTGTTTCAGCTAGATGTATACCCCAAGAAGTTTGTACACCCCTTCACGCGGGGGGGTGCAGGGGGGACTTGTCCCCCCCGTGGGGATCCAGGGGCTAGCGGTCCCTCAAATCTCAAAATAGATGTAAAGTTGCCTTGTAAAAGTATAGTAATTTCTAGTCAATCTAGGCCATTCATTAGGCAGATGATCTGACTGTAGAACTTATGTCTAATTTAGGGTTTTTTGCCCTAGAAGGCAACCCCTCTCTTTGTATGAGGGCATTGTATTTGAGGTTCTATAATAGATGTGTATTCTCCGAGTGAGAAACAGAGAGGTGAGACTGTGAGAGAAAAATAGAGGATATTATAGTGGATCTGTTGTAGGTTGTGTCTCTTCATTTTGTTGGATAATAGAAAGGAAGGACTGGCTGTTCGGGGTGGACGTACCCCAAACTGGGTGAACCACATATATCTGTGTCTCTCTTGTTTTATGTGTTTTCTATGTTTATATTTCTGCAATATTATATGTGTTCCATTGCCCTGTAATATATAATTTTCTAACAAAGGCTTGGTTTTATGCTTCCTCATTTATTTCATTAATATATAGAAATGTTGGTTCACTTTCCATAAATGTTTGTGTTAATGCATCATTTCTCTTAATGCTCATCGATCTATTAATTGGATTACTTTTGATTATGCTTGTTGTACTTGTATGCTTTTTTGTGTCTTTAATCTCTTGTGTAGGTATCCAAACGTTGTGAGCAGTAGATCTAATCTTGTGGCACAAGCAATTGAAGGTATTCAACAAAGGAGTACATTATAGCATCAAAACAAGGTAGGCCATATTCCTCTTTTCTCATTCTGATTATAATTTAGGAAAGTGTCCTTGTAGATTTTCATGTAGGTTGCTAGTTCCACTCATTGGGCTGGAGGGATCACCTCTATATGTAGAGAGGATTTGCCTAGACAACAAAATGGTGACTCCACTAGGGAAGCTATAAACTTTCCATCTATTCCTTCCATCTAATCCTTTGAATAGTTTGATCAACCATCAGTTTCTCGTCTTGTGTGCTTCAGTCTAGGTTTATACAGTTACTAATTGCTACCGTAGAGTGCTAAGTATGGAGTTATCTTGGAATATTTTTGTTTTTTCCATATTACTCGCTCAACTCGTGTTTTACCAGTGATAGTTGCACAGATAGCGCTTGTTTTTACCTGTACAGTCACGCTAAAAACTCTTTTTTCCACTATTTTCTCACACTAAAAAAACAACATTGTTTTTGCCATATAAAGTACTATTGATGACCTTGACCAACATGGGTTTGGCTATGAAAGTAGCGCTAATAACCCAATCAGCACGGGTTTTTCTATCTAAACTAGCATTGATCCTTGAATGTGAGAATTTTTAAGGTTTTTTCCTTATAATCCAATGTGTCTTGGCCCCTAAGGTCTTTTCCCATCCTGTATGCTTGGATTTGTCAATGTTTTTTATTGATTTCCTTGATTAATTTGCAAAATTTGTCTCATTGGCTTTGAAGTGAAATATGATTTATTTCTACAGTTTCTAATCAATTGGTCATCATTTGTTTCTTGTTGGTGTCATTGAGATGTTTTTTTTGTTGATTGATTGAGTGTTGTTTTTCTATGGAAATGATTGTGTTTTCCATTTTTTTAGCTTGTATTTCAAAATTTACCTTTCATGAAAATGCATTAGATTAGTTTCATTGAAAATTTCTTTTTTTGAGATTCATCATTGAAAATAGATCACATTTTTCAGTGATTGAAAGCTAAAAATTGTCTTAGGTGCATCAAATCATTCAAAACGAAAAGAAAAGCATAATTCATATAAGTGCTTCTTAGTAAAGTCAAAATCATTTTGCTTTCGAAAAGTTGCATTTAGGGTAGTGAAAAGTGAAAATCTTTTTCAATTTTGGCATTGCATTTGGAAGATGAACGTGAAAGTTAGTGGAAGTCATTTTGCATGATGCATTTTGTTTGATGCATTATTTATTGAAATTTCTTCCCTTCATTAATCTAGCTTTCATTGAAACGAAAAGTTTTCTTTTTCTCATATAGTTGCATCATAGGTGTTCACGTGACATTGTTGAGCCATCAAATTGAAACTTAATTGAAGATAAACTTTAAATTTACCTCAGTAAACCAAAGGAGCATTTGTAACTTAACACAAATATTTAGAGGTCTAGCCTAGAGATGTGTTCTAGAGTCTTTAAACATAGCAGCTATCATTAACTCCCTGCATTGTATCTCGGGGGTGAAATCTCATTCCTGTATGGAAGTATATCGAGGGTTCTCTAGTACTTTTGGGTATATCAGAGGCACTTCAGTATGAAATGTATATGGGAATGCTCTCATAGAACATTTATGCATTAGACAATGCTAACACGAACTTGTGCTCCCTGTACCATCGAGTATATATTGGGAGACCTCACTAGGTTTCTATCCTTTAGCCACATGTAACTAAGTCTACCTCCTTGTAAATGTGATACACCAAACACAACATTCGAGGAGATTTGCCATTGTACGTTAAGTCCTTGGTTTCCACTAAGGTGTATATAACGGTTCATAGATACCTGGTACACCCTTTTGCCTAGCTTACCCCTCTTTGATTTTGTTTTGTTAATTTCTAAGATCCATTAATTAACTGCGGAAAAAATACTTCGTATGGAAATTCTCCTGATTAGATCTTAGGTTGACACCAATGGCAACATTTATCAGGTCTAACAACCAAGGAAACCCACGTGACAGGAATCCTAGTCCTTTTCCTTCTTTTGGAAATGTTGGTGCTCCCTATATGGAAACGTTGTCCCTTCTTGGATTGACCATTAGTATGCTAGTTTGGTTGTTTTTGACCTCGGCGATTCTGAGTGTCCAAACTTATTTTCAACCAAGTTCTCCTCCACCTGAACAACATCAACCTCATGTTGATCCTAAAGTTGACCCCTCACCTTCTTCACCTATTTTTTCACCTCATTCTTCCTCTTTCCTAGTGAAATTTTGGATTATACTAACCAAGAAGATAAGAACAAGAGGAAGAGGACAAAGAAGAAGAAGAAAAATAAGGAAGGGGGCAACCAAGAATCCATTGCTACTGATGAAATTGATGTAGAAAAAGCTTCCAATGAGCCCCAGAAAGTAAAATTCTCTTGCATGTTATGTAAGGGTGACCACCTTCATCAGAATTATCTTGGTATTCCAAAGTTCTTAGAAGTGTGGCTCACAGGTTCACATCAACCTTTGTCGTCAGCCTCTGGAGTTCATGTTGGTGAAAAACCTTCAACTACTAGTAGTAAAGCTCATGGGAAAAAGGGAAAAGTCAAATTTCCCTATAAATTTTGTGAAAGTAATTATCCCATTCACCTTTGTCCTCTTATAGATGAGGTTTCCAAAGAGTTGGAAAACCTTACAGCTTCTCAGCCTTGTCTTGCAGTTGGTTATCAAAATATTTTCTCTAATCCTTCACTAGTTGATCCAACAATTAATCAAAAGTCATCTTTGGTCAACCCTGATCTCTCTGAAAGTGAGTCTTGTGAGTCTGTTCTTGACCAACCATTATTTGAGAAACCGGTAGACTTAACTCCACCTTCATTTAACCATACCTTTCAAGTAGAGAGTGAACCCCATACCGCTCACGTTCTTCTAGTTTCTTCATTTTCAAATGAACTGGAGGGAAATCCTCCCATTCCCGAGGTGCATGAGAGAAGTTCTCATGTTCCCATAGAGAAAGAGGGTAGCTCTCTTATTCCTACAACACCCCCTCCATGTAGTTTGGTTACTTCTTTTGATTGCAGTCGACTAGCAGGATATCGCCTTCCATCTTATGTGCCTTTCCAGATTACAGTATAGGCTTACCATATGGCCGTATCTAGCATAGTCATAGATGAGGGCACATCTGTTAGCATTCCTTCCTCAACTACTTCGCAAGCTTTAGGTTCTCCTCAGCTTGTCCCCATCACCTAGAATTTGTTAGCTTTTAATAGGGGAACTAGTCAACTATTAGGGATCCTTCCTAAGTTACATATTACTTTGGGAGGAATGATTGTCTATATAAACATGATGGTTGTCCAAGCTCCGCTGGATTTCAATCTATTCCTTGGTCATGACTATGTCTATGTCATGCGATCTCTTGTCTCCTCCCTCTTTCGAGTGACGTGTTTCTTGAATGAAGGAAGCATTGTGATCATTCATCAGCTTACATTCATTAGTCCTGAATCAACTCCCAATCAACCATCATCCCTGAATGGTTCTTATGTGCAAGTAGTATCACCCCCGCCACAGGTTAATTACGTGGCCTCATGTTCCATGCCCACATCTATTGTGAGTGTTGGAACTTGATTTTTCATTTGGATCGCTAGACATGTATCCCTTTTATAATGTTGTTCTCCCATCTGGTGAGAACCTCTTGGAAGCCATGGCCTCTTTTGGTCTGTGATCAAGTGCATGGAGAAGAGTTCCTTTTCTTGTGTCAATCTTGTTCAAAAATGAAACAAGCACAATGAGGATAGTTCTTTTACTATGTCAACCTCATGAATGAAATAGGTCTCCATGAGAAGAGTTCTTCTACTTGTGTCAATTTCGTCAAAAAATGAAATAAAGTGTCATGAGCATGGTTCTTTTATTATGTTAAACTCGTTAAAAAGTGAAACAAATCCCCTTCCAATTAGAGTCTTTGATTAGATCTCATAAAATCCCAGTCGAGTCTTTCACTTGATCTCGTAAGTGAACCTTCATTCCATCCACCTGTTAGTAACCAATAATCTACTTAGGTTAATGAAATGAAGCCTGGTAGGCATGTACCTTGAATTGAGTATGTTTGGGGAATGCAAACTTATCTCAAGCATAGTTTATATTTGTTTCAAGCTTGTGTAAAAATTAAACCAAACCCAAGCATAGTTTGTTTCCATTTCAAGCTTGTTAAAAAATGAAACCATATTTAGGTATACTCAAGTATAGTTTCCCATGTTTCAATCTTGTGTAAAAATGAAACCATTTCCCTTTTTTCCTCTCGTGATTGCCTTTTTATCAACCTATTTTTATTAGTTGAGCCTTTGTTTTTCCTTTTCATCGTCACCATATTTTTGGCCACTCATATGCTTTCACATGGTTGTTTTACCCTTTCCTAAGGAACATCTATGATGAGTGGTCTTTTTAGCTGGCCTCTTGACCATTACCTATTTTGAGTAGATCCATCATGACCAGAACTAGTTTCTATCCTTTATATCACTCATTCTTCCAGGCGGAGTAATCTTTCATCTCTTTTCTAACTCTCGAAAAATGAGAATATTGTCGAGTACTTGTCTTTTTGGACTCATTAAAGTAAATGAAATGGCGTCTACTCAGTATAAGTTTAACCTTTTTCTGGACTGAGATAGAATATTGTATGAAAAATGAACACCTTAGTCGAACATGGCTAAGAGGTTCTCTTGAATACTGTTTTCTACCTTTTTGGGTTCGAGAGACAAATTACAAAAAGGGACCTGATGGAGTTTTCTTTTTCATCTCTTTTTCAAACTCTCTAATTATGAAAAAGACACCAAGTTACTCTTCTATTGGACTTGTAAAACTTAAATGACGCAGGACTTGCCACCATGACGAGGTCAAGTTTCTCCTACCTAGGGTTCATAAAAAGCAATAGAATGGATTCATTCAAAGGATGAACTTATATGATAAGCATATGGTATACGCTTCAAGCTTGTGTAGAAAGAAAGAGGTACTCACTAGAGACAATGGGGAAAAAGTTGAAATGAAACATCTCTTGTATAGATAGCATGTTGCTTTTGAACATGACACTTATCTGCATTTCATGTCAGGTTTGGGATATCCTCGATCAATCAATTGGTTTGTCAGGTTTGGATGATCCATGTTTCCTCTCATATGACTATTCCACTTCATCATAATGACCCTTATTCCTACGTTGAGTCAATTTCTGCTACACTCTGGAGTTGTGTCACCGATATGTTCAAGAGAAGTACTATATGTAGCTTTTACCTATACATTATCTAACTTTTTACTACAATCTTGATCATACTCACTCATTTCACTTTATTCCTTGTTTTATGTCGATGATGGGGGAATGACCATGGCCCTCCTTCCATGGGTCACTTCTTGTCGACTTCAGCTCATTATCCAAGAAGATGACTTAGAAACTCCCTTTCAGTACCTTAGATCTTGCATGCCTTAATGGAAAGTTCTTCGCATTTGATGACATGTCTTCACTATTGACCTTCGATCGGGTGATTCCATGATTTTTCGACATCAGTTTCATTTTCACATTCACAAATTGTACTATCATACCTGTTAAACACACATGGGGAGCGAGAAAGATATAAATGATAAAGCGTGCATTACAATTTTTATTCACAAATGATACATATTTATAGTACATGTGGTGACCGTTGGGATTCACATCCCAAGGTCCCTTGGACTCCTTTGTCTCTTTAGCTTCCACACTAACCCATTTAGGATTAGGTGTCCAACATTCCCCCCCTTAATCCGAAGGGTTATGTATGAGTCCAAGAAGAGAGCTGTAATAAAAAATGTGCAAATATGCATGGCAGCACTAGGCTGGATGTGCTCTATGAAATGTTGGTATAAAAAGGCAGTGGTTTAAGGATGACCACCAACACTGGAACGCTTAGTGCAGTTCCCGGAACTCTTCCAAAATTGGCAAGAAGC